>JAPKLY010002761.1:0-22512 GCA_026898435.1 Prunella vulgaris | reverse complement strand
GTTGTTCAGGATAAAATAATTCAGGATAGTTAGGTTAGTAATTCAGTGCAGGAGGACCATGCTGAAGACTGAAGAATATTGGAGTCGACCCAATTTACTAAAGTCTGATGTGCAATCCATCCTGAAGAAGTCAGAGTCAGTTCTGCTAAAGACTGTCTGTACTGAAGCTGAAGAACGAAGCCTGCTGATCCATCCTGAAAGACTATCCTGAAGTACCATTAGCTGATGCTTCTACTGAGTACACTAAGCATACTCAGGACAGAACTTAGTCAGTGAAGAGTAAGTGTTACCTATCAGACTGTGCTGAATGGACTTAAGACCTGACTTAGGCCTTGGTTCAGTTTACCTGAATCATGTAAGTCCAAAGCAAAAAGGTTACACATACTGGGCTGAATAACCCATCAGGCTGTGCTGAATGCACATAGGACCTGACTCAGGCCGTGGTTCAGATCACCTAAATCATGTAAGTCCAAAGCAAAAGGTTATTTATGCTATGGGACAAGAGACAAAGAGAATGTCAGTAAGACTCCATTAAGACACACGTTCAAACTGAGTTATTAACAAGAGACTCAGAGTATTGAATGTACGAGGAAGGACAAGTGTCTGAAAGTCAACTAGCCGTTAGAGCGGAGAGCCAATTATCTTTCAACACGTATGTACGGAGTCCACGCAGCATTTAATGCGGCATTTAATGCGTCTCAAAAGTTGCAGGTGATGTGACAACTTGCCAGAATAAGCATGGCGGGTAGGTCAAACAGTATTTCTAGCCTGCAATCTACCTAAAATAGGAAAGATTTGATTTGATCTCCTCCAACGGATCTATTTTGAATCTTACCTATAAATATGGAAAGCCTTGCACCCATTCAACGTTAACGGGAAATTTCCAAGAGAAAACTCTCAAGAATCCAAGCATTCAAAGCATACTATAAACAACACACTGCAATTAAATTTCCCTAGTGTTATAGTAGGATTCACTCTGTATTTGCTTAGATCGATAGCTCTATTATTTAGCATTGTTTTGTATTGCTAGAGCTATCGTAGTTGGAAACCAGAATACCAAACCACTCAAGGTGTGAGATTGGTTGGTTAGAAGGACTGGGACTTGTAAAACGCCCAGGGGTCAGTTCCTAAAAGAGGAAGTGTTGGGAAATCCCTTATGTTTTGATGCCATTAAAACCAGATGATCTTGGGAGGTCAGCTGATCAGCTGAGGTCAGATCAGCTAAGGATGGTCAGCTTAGGTGAAGATCAGCTGAGGTGCTAGATATCAGCTGATGTCAGATCAGCTGAGGTTAGATCAGCTGAGGTCCATGTTAGCTGATGTCAGACCAGCTGAGGTGCCGAAATCAGACGAGGACAAAATCAGCAGAGGAGCACCCAGATCAGCTGAGACACGTTCAGGACAACTATGACTCAACATACCAGCTGAGCCCTGAACATATCTGACGAGGACCACCAACAGCAGCTGAGGTCGTCTGAAGCTGTTGCATAGAAGATCTATTTACAGAAAGTCAATCATGTCAAGGGGATAAGATCACAGCAACATGATTTCCAGAATCATAGGCAATCAATCAAGTTAAATTAGATAGAAGATCAAAGCCAAGATGGAAAGATATCAATCTAGAGATCAAGAATCAATCAAGCCAAGATGGAAAGATATCAACTTGGAGATCAAGAATCAATCAATCAAAGATGGAAAGATATCAACTTGGAGATCAAGAATCAATCAATCACTTTGATTGATTGATTACATATTTAAAGGGATTTCAAATTCTAGTCAACTCTAACGGCTAGTATTTGACACCTATAAATATGAGTACCATAGAAAATATTTATATAAGTTTTACACAAGATCAATTAGTAGAATTGCTACACAATTCTCTTTGTACTCACACAACCCTACATATTTATTTATCATTTGTAAAGACTTTGTAGAAGTCTAGAAGTTAGATGCAAGTGTGCACTAACAAGAGTTGTAAGAGAGTTTTCTCTTGAAAGTTGTAAGGAAGGAAGTTAGTAAGTGAGTAGATAGCCCCTCAAGTCCAATTTGGTTTGAGGAGAGTAGATGTAGGACAGTTGGTCCGAACCACTATAAATCTCGTATCTTTTACTTGCTTTATTTTAATTGCTCCTACTTGCTGCACTAAATAAAAGGTTTTCATTAAAAGGATTTAATTTAAAACGTTTCCGCACACAAAATCACTGCGCACTCAGCTGATTGTAAAGTCAGCTGTTTTCAAAACAAGAAGACTCAAAGTCTTCTTTAGGGACCAATAGGAAGTTGGCTACTCGTGTCCCTTGGCATGTAAAACCCAAGTACCTATCCTCAGGATTTTGAGGATAGCTTCCTGTTAAATCAGGTCGTGGACGTAGGAGTTGGTTATCTCCGAACCACGTTAAAAAGTCCCCTGTGTGCTGATTTACTGTTATGTTCAGGATCATAACTGTCATCATAATAAACTGAACATTCTGCATCGTTTTTCTATTCAGGACTGAATCAATCATCCTGAATCTTAACACTGTGCACTCAGCCTTAACCACCAGTTTACTAAGCAAACTCAGAGAAAATGTTTTCAGAAACTAAAACGAGTAGAATCTAAGGGCTCACTTTCCGTACTCACTCTGGCTCACTGAGATAGTGGTCCAACTGACTAGCTTCCGAGCTGTCAGTGGGTTTGTTATCTCTACTGAGCTTCCAAGCACTTTACTCACACTCAGCTTATCTGACTCGTTACTGAACTGTCCCTACTGCCCCTGTGAACCTTCAGCATACTGAGTACTTCAAGAAATCCTGACTGAGAGTGTTATAGCATTTTTTTTAGTCTTTCAGAAAAATATGACATCAGTGTATTCCCCCCCATACACTGATTATACTCGTTCCGGGACCAACATCCTCTGTACACAAACACATCCATTATACTTTATTATTCCTTTGTAAGACTTTGTAGAAGTCGATCAGTTAGTTGCAAGGCTATTTGCACTAACAGGAGTTGTAAGAGAGTTTTCTCTTGAAGGTTGTAAGGGAGTTAGTAAGTGAGTAAGAGAGCCCCTCAACTCCAAGTTGTATTGAGGAGAGTGGATGTAGGACAGTTGGTCCGAACCACTGTAAATCTTGTGTGTTTACTTGCTTTATTTATTTTCTCTTACTTGCTGCACTAAAGATTAAAAAAGGTTTTTCTAATTAAAAAGGATTTAACTTAAAATGTTTCCACACACTAAGATCACTGCGCACTCAGCTGATATTATAGTCAGCTAATTTTCTAAACAAGAAGACTCAAAGTCTTCTTTAGGGACCAACACGCCTCTAGGGCAATCTTCCTGAATTCTCTATCGATAATTATGACAATTGGAAATTCAGGGTCCTTGCACATCTCTACTTCATCAATGATCAGATGCCTCAGGTGATTGAGCATGCTCAGGTAAAATTTATGAGGAATCTTCAGACCACCTGGCCCGTAGCTGGTAATGTCCCTGTTCCGGCTGCCGGAGATGAGCCTGTGGAGAGGTCTGCGCTTACTGCTGATCAGATTAAGCAAATCGGACTGGATAATGTTGCAAAGAATATTATACTCCACATCGTTTCTTACGAGAACTCGGTTAGGCTCATGCA
Source organism: Prunella vulgaris (assembly GCA_026898435.1). Lineage (NCBI taxonomy): Eukaryota > Viridiplantae > Streptophyta > Magnoliopsida > Lamiales > Lamiaceae > Prunella > Prunella vulgaris. The sequence goes on along the minus strand of JAPKLY010002761.1, from coordinate 18,903 downwards.
TCTGACTACTGCGAAGGAGATCTGGGATGCTCTGAAGGAGATGAGTGAGGGATCAGAGAAGATCAAGGAGAACAAGAGAGATCTTGCTATCAGGAAGTTTGAGGCCTTCCGGATGTTAGTGGGAGAGTCCATCGATCAGATGGAAGCTCGGTTCATTAAGATGATGAACGAGCTAGCAACCCTTGGGAAGGACTTTCCCAAAAGGGAGGTGTTATCTAAAATCCTGAACTGTCTCCCTGAAAGATGGGACACAGGAGTGATCTTGCTGAAGAACACTCAGGATCTCACAAACATTCCTTACTCTCACCTATTCTCAGAGTTAAAGGCTCTGGAATACGACCTGGATAAGAGGAAGAAGAAGGGTGTTGTCAGTGAGGAGGTGAGTGAGGAGAAGACACCTGAGAAGGAAAAGAGCGTGGCTCTTAAAGTTACTCCTGAGCCTGAGGCTGGAGCTGGCTTGAAATCACTTAGAGAGATGAACAAGGAAGAGCTGGCCCTGGAGTACAGCCTGATGGCATGGTGTTTCGAGAAACTGAACTCTCGATTCGGCAGGTATAAGAAGTTTTATAGTGACACCCGTGATCGCAGGTATTCCAGCCCCAGGAGATCGAGCCCCTGGAGAGAAGAGAGAAGGGGTTCAGATTCCAGGAGAGAACGAGAGGAGCCTGAGCGACATAGAGACGAGAAGAGGAGAGACAACGCTGAGCCCAGAACATCCAGCTCCAAACCTGAACGATCATCAGGGAGCCAGAGGGAGTCGTCAGATAAGAGGTACACTGATAAACAGTATGCTTCTGATGTAGATCAGTGCTACCACTGCAAGAAGACCGGACATTATCAGTATGATTGTCCGGAGCTCAGTGCTCGACAGCGAGAGGATCGGAGAGCAAAGAGAGAGCTCAGCGCATCAGACCGGAGAGCTATGCTTGCTGAGGATTCCTTAGATTCAGATGGCCCAGGACGCCTGTCCCCTGAACTCTTCTCCGATGAGGAGTATGATGACCTCTGCCTGATGGCAGATGATGTGGTATGTTCTTCTGCCTCTTCTCCTGATCACGCACCTGAGCTTAGCTCAGACTCAGTAGGAGAACTTGACCTTCAGCTCGCCCTAGAGCAATTGATGGTTGACTTCTCAAGGCTGCAGGAGACTCATACTCACACAGTGGATGTGAATGCACAACTGAGTGGCGAAAATGATCGGTTAACTGAGTCTCTCAGAGTGAGAGACACTGAGGAAGCCCTCATGTTAGTAAATCTTCATGAAGAGTTACTTCATGTTCGGAATAATCATGATGAAACTCCACTGGAGATTGAAAGACTAAAGGGCGTAATCAGCTCGCTGATTGAGACTCGTGATACTGATTTGTTCCTCGCTCAGGAATAGTTGATGATTGAGCGAATTGCTCTGAGAGTGATGTTCGAAACAGAGTGGCAAGCTAGCTTTTGTGCTGAGCAAACTGCTTGGATCTTGAGCTGATCTCAAAAGAGAATTCTCATGAAAAGCTGGTGCTTCAGTACACCACTGAAATTGAGGCCCTGAAAGAAACAAATGGGCACCTTGAGGATAAGCTGAAGAAGTTACACACATCTACCCAAGTGGTTGATGAGTTAACAAGTTTCTCTCAGCTGACCGATGGTGCTAAAGCTGGGTTAGGATATGATGCCTCAAAAGACCCAAAGGGTAAGAAAAAGAGAGGTGCTTCAGGGAGCAACTCTCAGAAGAAGTTTATCCCTGCCCAAACTAACGACAAGAACCCAAGTGTTGCTGGTCAGATAAAGGCAAAGGGAAGGAGAAAGTGCCTGAACCTGTCAGGAAAAGGATTGAGGAATCTAGGCCAAAACCTAAGGGAGAGGCCCAGTCTCCTCATCCTAAACCAAGGAAGAAGGACCAAGGGAATTCCAAGGCCCAGTCTAGGAACCCTCAGGCTGAAAAGAATTCTGCCCCCAGCACCTCTCAGCTAGACCTTAGAATGCTCAGGGTAGGAGGAACTCAGGCCGAAGGGAACCTCAGGCAAGGCCAAGGACTACTGAGGTCCAGAGGCCTCAGGCAGGGCACAAGGCCCATCAGGAACGTCCCAATCATCAGATGAGAAGGACAAACCAAGTGTCCCCTGAAAGGCAACGGAGACCTGACTCTAGAAACACTCAGGCCAGACCTCAAGTGCCTAGAGGTCAGGCCCGAGCTGCTCCTTCCCAGGACAGACCTCAGCCCAATGCATCCAGGCCAAGGAGGAACAGGAGGCCCGCTCCCAGGAATCAATCTAGGGCTCCTGAAACTTAGGCTGACACACATACACCCTCAACTTCCCAGGCACAAAGGAAGAAGAGGACAGTGTATGTTGATGTTTCAGGGAGACAGGTTTACACTTCTGATGCCATCAGAATTGTTAAACAAATATGGATCCCGAAGGGTATGGCTGACACTGTAGGACCCAATACGAGATGGCTACCTGAGGCCTGCTTCTTTTCAAGTCACTGCGGTCTACAAGAAGAGGAGGGAGGTTCAGAAGCAGGACTGGTACTTGGACTCAGGATGCTCCAGGTACATGACCGGTTCTCGTGATCTCCTTCAGGATTATGTAGCTCAGGATGGCCCGCAGGTAACCTTTGGTGATAACTCTAAGGGTTTCACCAGACGATTCGGAACCCTTGTTATTGGCTCTGTCCGTGTGCTTAATGTATCATATGTTGAGGGATTTAGACATAACTTGCTCTCGGTCAGTCAGTTTTGTGACCGTAGATATAGTGTAGAGTTTACATCTAACATATGTCTTGTCAAGGACAAATCTACACTGCAGGTTCTGATTACACGTGTCAGGAAAGGAAATGTTTATTTTGCTGACTTTAAGAGCAGCTCTCCTGAAACTTTTTTGGTCATTAAAAGCGCTTTTGAGCTCAGTTGGCTTGGGCATGAACGCCTGAGTCACTTAAACTTCAAGATTATTAACAAAATTTCTAGACTTTCTCTTGTAGATGGTCTACCCAATGAAGTTTTTAGCAAAGACCACGTGTGCGGAGCATGTCAGGAAGGCAAGCAAACCAAAGCTTCATTCAAAGTGATTCAGCTCCTGCACATGGATCTCTTTGGTCCGATTACTTCTGTCAACATGAATGGTAGGAAATATACCCTTGTTGTTGTTGATGATTATTCCAGGTACACATGGGTTATTTTCTTGCTGAATAAGAAGGAGACTCAGGTCAAGCTTCCAGAGTTACTCAAGCAATTCAGTACTGAACAGGGTCAGAGCATCGTCAGGATCAGATGAGATCGGAGAACAGAATTTATTAATTCTATTATAACTGACTTTTGTACTGACCTTGGTATTACTCATGAGACTTCTGCAGCCAGGACCCCTCAGCAGAATGGGGTAGCTGAGAGAAGGAACCGGACCCTGAAGGAAGCTGCCTGGACCATGTTGGTTGAGTCAGGACTACCCAAGAAGTACTGGGCTGAAGCAATCAACACTGCTTGCTACACCCGATCTATGTTGAAATAACAACATGCTCAGACACCTTATGACACTTGGAATAAAAGGAAGCCTCGTATCTCCTATTTCCATATTATTGGGTGTAAGTGTTTCATCCTGAACAATGGGAAAGACCAGCTTAAAGCCTTTGATAGCAAGTCTGATGAGGGAATTTTCTTAGGATACTCCTCAGTCAGCAATGCTTTTCAGGGTGCATAACTATCGGACCCTTTGTGAGGAGGAAACACCTCATGTTGTGTTTGATGAGGCTGCATTAGTGCATAGAAAATAGGTTCCGAGTCCTGACACTGAGGGGGTCACCAAGAGGATGACAAGACTGAGCCTGAAGAATCCTGAATTCAAGATCAAGCTTGTCAGTGCTCCCAAGGGATGGGATGATGATGATGATGATCAGGATGGACCTCAGGCCAACCCTCGACAAGCCCTAGCCTCGGAGAATGTTGTGTCTCAGATGGAGGCACTGCCTCAACCTGAGGTACGTACTGTCAGTAATGATGCTTCTGCACCTGAGACAGTTACTAAGTCCAACTCTGTAGGGGGAAACATTGTCCCTGATATTGTGCAACCCTCAGGAAATGACTCAGTATCCCCTATTCTTTCTCGTTCCGCTTCTTTGCCTGTTATTGTCGACACTAACATTTCAGGATCAGGCGAGGGAACTTCAGCAGCTCCCAGTGCAGCTGTCAGTAGGAGGCGGTGGCTATATGATCACTCATTGTCTGACATCATTGGTGATGTCAATAAGGGGGTCAGGACAAGGTTGTCCTTTGGTGAGAGTGCTATGTTCTGTTGCTTTCTGAGTGATCAGGAACCTAAGAACGTAGAAGAAGCTCTCGCTGACCACAACTGGATCTTAGCCATGCAGGATGAGCTCAATCAGTTTGAGCGGAATCAGGTTTGGGATTTAGTTTAGAGACCTAGGCATCAACATGTTATTGGCACCAAGTGGGTTTTCAAGAACAAGAGGGATGAAAAGAATGTTGTAGTCAGAAGCAAGGCCAGACTAGTGGCAAAGGGTGTTGGGACAATCTGAGTATTTTGATTAGATCCCAAAACCCATGATGAATCTGCCTAAGTATAGTTGTTCCAGATTAAATACTTCAGGATAGTTAGGTTAGGAATTCAGTACAGGAGGTACTTGCTGAAGACTGAAGAATATTGGAGTCGACCCAATTTACTGAAGTCTGAAGTGTAATCCATCCTGAAGGAGTCAGTCAGTCTTGCTGAAGATTGCCTTGTCTGAAGCTGAAGAACGAAGCCTGACCATCCGTCCTGAAGTCAATCCTAAAGTACCATTGGCTAATGTTTCTACTGAGTACACTAAGCATACTCAGGACAGAACTTAGTCAATGAAGAGTAAGTGTAACCTATCAGGCTGTGCTGAATGCACTTAAGACCTGACTTAGGCCTTGGTTCTGTTTATCTGAACCATGTAAGTCCAAAGCAAAAAAGGTTACACATACTGGGTTGAATAATCTATCAGGCTGTGCTGAATGCACATAAGACCTGACTCGGGCATTAGTTCAGATCACCTGAATCATGTAAGTCCAAAGCAAAAAGGTTATTCATGCTATGGGACAAGAGACAAAGAGAATGTCAGTAAGACTCCAATTAAGACAAACATTCAGACTGAGTTATTAACAAGAGACTCAGAGTATTGAATGTACGAGGAAGGACAAATGTCTGAAAGTCAACTAGCCGTTACAATGGAGAGCCAATGATCTTTCGACACGTATGTACGGAGTCTGCTCAGCATTTAATGCGTCTCAGAGTTGCAGGCGATGGGACTAACTTGCCAGAATAAGCATGGCGATTAGGTCAAACAGTACTTCTAGCCTGCAACCACCCTAAAATAGGAAAGATTTGATTTGATCTCCTCCAACGGATCTATTTTGAATCTTGCCTATAAATATGGAGAGCCTTGCACCCATTCATGGCTAATGGGAAATTTCCAAGAGAAAATTCTCAAGAATCCAAGCTCTCAAAGCATACTATAAGCAACACTCTGAAATTAAATTTCCCTAGTGTTGTAGTAGGATTCGCTCTGTATTTTCTTAGATCGATAGCTCTAATATTTAGTATTGTTTTGTATTGCTAGAGCTATCTTAGTTGGAAACCAGAAAAACAAACCACTCAGGGTGTGAGATTGGTTGGTTAGAAGGACTAGGACTTGTAAAACGCCCAGGGGTCACTTCCTAAGAGAGAAAGCACCTATAATCAGGGTTTTGAGGATAGCTTCCTGTTAAATCAGGTCGTGGACGTAGGAGTTGGTTATCTCCGAACCACGTTAAAAAGTCCCCTGTGTGCTGATTTACTATTCTGTTCAGGATCATAACTGTCATCATAATAAACTGAACATTCTGCATTGTTTTTATCTTCAGGACTGAATCAATCATCCTGAATCTTAATATTGTGCACTCAGCCTTAACCACCAGTTTACTAAGCAAGTTCAAAGAAAATGTTTTTAGAAACTAAAACGAGTAGAAAGTAAGGGCTCACTTTCCGCACGTACTCTAGCTCACTGAGATAGTAGTCCAACTGACTTGCTTCCGAGCAGTCAGTAGGTTTATTATCTCTACTGAGCTTTCGAGCACATTACTCACACTCAGCTTATCTGACTCGTTACTAAACTATCCCTGCTGCCCCTATGGACCTTCAGCATACTGAGTAATTCAGGAAATCCTGACTGAGCGTGTTAGAGCATTTTTCTGAGTCTTTCAGAAAAATCTGACATCAGTGTATTCCCCCCATACACTGATTGTACTCGTTCCGGGACCAACAAGTGGTATCAGAGCAGTGGTTCAAAAGACCACTGACTTTGTTTACCAACAGTTTCTGAGGAGAAACTTTTGGTGGTCTACTGAATAGATCTCGTTTCTGAAAACTACATATCATGGCATCCAGTTCTAAATGCCTCGAGGGCAATCTTCCTGAATTCTCTATTGACAATTATGACTATTGGAAATTCAGGGTACTCGCACATCTCTATTCCATCCATGATCAGATGCCTCTGGTGATTGAGCAGGGTCCGATCAAATTCCTGAGGAATCTTCAGATGACCTGGCCTGTTGCTAGCAATGTTCCTATTCCAGCTGCCGGAGATGAAGAAGTGGAGAGGTCCGCGCTTAATTCTGATCAGATTAAGCAAATCGGACTGGATAATGTTGCTAAGAACATTATATTCCACACTATTTCTTACGAGAATTCAGTCAGGCTCATGCACCTTAGGACTGCAAAGGAGATCTGGGATGCCTTGAGGGAGATGAGTGAGGGATCAGAAAAGATCAAGGAGAACAAGAGCGATCTTGCAATCAGGAATTTTAAGGCTTTCCGGATGTTAGAGGGAGAGTCCATCGATCAGATGGAAGCTCGGTTCATTAAGATGATGAACGAGCTAGCAACCCTTGGGAAGGAGTTTCCCAAGAGGGAGGTGTCTTCAAAAATCCTGAACTGTCTTCCTGAAAGATGGGACACAGGAGTGAACTTGTTGAAGAACACTCAGGATCTCACCAACATTACTCACTCTCACCTATTCTCAGAGTTAAAGGCTCTGGAATTCGACCTCGATAAGAGGAAGAAGAAGGGTGTATTCAGTGAGGAAGTCAGTGAGGAGAAGACTCATGAAAAGGAAAGAGCGTGGCTTTTAAAGCTACTCCTGAGCCTGAGGCTGGATCTGGTTCTAAGTCTCTGAAGGACATGAACAAGGATGAGCTGGCCTTAGAATACAGCCTGATAGCGCGGCGTTTCGAGAAACTAAACTCTCGATTCGGAAAGTATAAGAAATTTTATACTGACAGCCGTGATCGCAGGTACTCCAGCCCCAGGAGATCGAGCCCCCGAAGAGAAGAAATGAGGGGTTCAGATTCCAGGAGGGATCGCAATGAGCCTTAGCGACGAATAGATGAGAAGAGGAGAGATGTTGAGCCCAGAAGATCCAGCTCCAAACCTGAACGATCATCAGGGAGTAGGAGAGAGTCATAAGATAAAAGGTACACTGACAAGAAGTTTGCTTCTGATGTAGATCAGTGCTACCACTGCAAGAAGACCGAACATTATCAGTATGATTGTCCGGAGCTCAGTGCTCGTGAGAGAGAGGATCGGAGAGCCAAGAGAGAGCTCAGGGCATCAGACCGGAGAGCATTGCTTGCAGAGGATTCCTCAGATTCAGATGGCCCAGGACGCCGGTCCCCTGAACTCTTCTCCGATGAGGAGTATGATGACCTCTGCCTGATGGCAGATGATGAGGTATGTTCTTCTGCCTCTTCTCCTGATCACGCACCTGAGCTTAGCTCAGATTCAGCAGGAGAACTCAACCTTCAGCTCGCCCTAGAGCAATTGATGGTTGACTTCTAAAGGCTGCTGGAGACTCATACTCACACAGTGGATGTAAATGCACAACTGAGTAGGGAGAACGATCGGTTAACTGAGTCTCTGAGAGTAAGAGATACTGAGGAAGCCCTCAGATTAGTACATCTTCAGGAAGAACTGCTTCATGCTCGGAACAAGGATGATGAATCTCCGCTGGAGGTAGAAAGACTGAAGGGTGTAATCAGCTCGCTGATTGAGACTCGTGATACTGATTTGTTCCTTGCTCAGGAACAACTGATGATTGAGCGAATTGCTATAAGAGTAATGTTCGTGTTAGGATATCTGTGTTAGATGTTTTGATGATATAATAAATCAATCTGCTTGTAATAGGACCAGCTGAACATGTTAGTCAGCTGATGAGTAGTTAGGATTAGATAGGTTCGAGTGAGGGGGAATCTACCTTGCTGCCTAAAAGATCTGAAGCTATCATAGAAGAGAAGACCAGCCGAGACCTTGAGGACTTAGCCGGTTTTAGAGGATAGAAGATTTAAGCAGCTGACACGGGAGTATCGAGAGCAGATCAGCCAATATCAGAAGAGCAAATCAGCTGATATCAGAAGATTAGCTGATCAACTGAGAGCACGTCGCAGACAAGACAAGGACCTCGGATATAAGACGTATTCAGACGAAGTCAAGAAAACCAGTTGAGGTGCACACCAGCAGACTTGCACATCAGCTGAGGTCCAAGTCCCAGCAGATTGGTACACCAGCTGAGGAGACAGATCAGCTAAGGTCTTGTGCTCAGCCCAGATTCTTCAGAATCATTTTAAGGGTTGACTTGCGACATAGAAGGAAGATTCCCAGAATAGAAGATCAATCAATCAAGGGGACAAACTTGATTGATTGTAGATCGCGAAGATTGACGGGAATCAAGAAGGAGATTCAATCAATCACAATGATTGATTGAATACGAGATTATAGGATCTCAGATTTCTAGTCCATCCCAACTGCTAGTTATTTGACCTTATAAATTAGAGTAATAGTGATAATTTCAGTATCGGATTTTACACGCATATTAAGCTAGACGAAACTCTGTCAGATATTATCACTTGCACTCAAAAACACCATTTTATACTTATTCTTTGTAAAAGCTTTGTAGAAGCTGTGAGAAGTCAATTTCAATGTTAGCATTGACAATTTGTAAGAGAGTAGTACTCTCGAACTGTGTAAGTGAGTGAGTAAGTGAGTTAGAGGAGAGCCCCTTAAGTCCAAGTTGGATTGAGGAGAGTGGATGTAGGACAGTTGGTCCGAACCACTATAAATTCCCTGTATCTCATATTATTTATTTCTGCTCTTAAATTGTGCACATCACCTAAAACTGATTTTCATTAAAAACGTTTCCACACTATTCACAGCGCACTACTTTCAAATTCAGACTTCCTCAGGTAGTCTGCAGGTTTTTCAAATAAGCCAAATAAATTGAAAAAGGTTTTTGAATCCTTACAAGTCTATTCAACCCCCCCCTTCTAGACTTGTTCAAAGGTATTCTATCCTAAAACCTGCCTTTGGGACCAACAAGTGGTATCAGAGCTGTGTGTCCCAAAGACCATAGCCTGAGAAAACTTTTGGTGGTCACCTGGACAGATCCCTGAAAATCTGTTTTTAGAATATTTTGTGTGCTTTTTATCTAATCACTTGCAGATATATCTTCCTACAAAAAGAGTGGATCCAAGACAACGAAGTTGCCTGAATTCTCCATAGAGGATTATGACTACTGGAAATTCAGAATGGGGAATCATCTTGGAGCCATTCATGATCGGATGCTAGATGTTCTGGAGGAAGGGCCAATCAAGTTCTTCTGGGAAGGAGTAAGTGATGGCAAAACTCCAGAAGCTGAAATCAGTGAAAGAAGGAAGACAGAAAAGAAGAAGAGTGAACTAAATGATGCTGAAAGGAAACTCTTCAACCTAGATCAAGTGGCCAGAACAGAAATCATTGAGACTCTCTCCAAAGAGTATATAGAGAAAATCAAGATGTGCAAAACTGCTAAGGAGAAGTGGGAAAAACTCTCCCTGATGTGTGAAGGGACAGATCAAATCAGAGAGAACAAGCTTCAAGTTGTTCTACATACCTTTGACACATTTAAAATGAAAGCTGATGAAACCGTTGATCAAAAGGTTTCAGCAGAGCAGAAGAGTACTAAAACTCAGAATCCTGCTGACAACCAACATATGTCCAAGGCTCAGAAGCCCCAAGACCAGAAGAGGAATCCAAGTCATAGTTCAGCTAAGACAAGGAGACCTCAGCAGAATCAGCAGAGGAATGATAAGCCTGGGTCATCTCAGCAGAGTAAACCCAAGCGAAACAGACCTCAGCCCTGGGTTACTTTTAATGTAACCAAAGTAGGCAAGCCTTCGCCGGCTAAGGTATATGAGTTATTCGGAGGCTCAAGCCGAAATTATCCTTTTGAGCAGCCCACCTACAAACCTGCTGTTATCACTCATCGCCCCAGAAAAGATCCTCTGAGGGAGATGATTTTTGTGGATAAGTATGGTAGAAGGTTGAGATCTCCTAAACCTCATAAGGATGATCTCTACCTATGGATCCAGAAAGTAGAATCTAACCAATCATGACCCAAAGATAGGGTACCTAAAGCCTGAGTTTTAATTTCAGGTAAACACTAGCCCTATAAAAAGAGGAGAAGCCAAGGGCCATGTCTGGTACATTGATAGTGGTTGCTCGAAGCACATGACCTTTGAGAAGCATCTCCTTCAGGACTTTGTAACGCTTGATGGGACTAGAGTTGTGTTCGGTGACAACAACTTTAGAGTCACCAGAGGAGTTGGTACCCTGCTGATCAAAGGAACAAGAGTTGAAGAAGTCTACTATGTAGAAGGGCTTATGCACAATCTTATATCTGTATCCCAATTTTGTGACAAGGGATATTCAGTAAGATTCTCTAAGAACTCTTAAATGAGCAGGTGCTACTAACTGGCCTCAGAAGAGGTAATATGTATCTTGCAGATTTTGCAAGTTGTCCAGCTGACTCATGTTTGGTTGCTAAAAGCTCATTAGAGATCAGCTAGCTCTGGCACAAGAGGTTAGGTCATCTGAACTTCAAGACTCTCAACAAAGTTGCAAGGAAGGGTCTAGTCAGAGGTCTACCAAATGAGGTGTTTGCATCTGAGCAGAAGTGTGATGCCTGTCAGAAAGGGAAGCAGACTAAAGCCTCATTCAAAGATGTGCAGAGCACTTCAACAACAAAAGCACTCCAGCTGCTTCATATGGATTTGTTTGGACCAGTCTCACCTCTTAGCTTCAGTGGAAGGAAGTACACACTGGTGATTGTTGATGACTATACAAGATTCACTTGGGTAGTGTTCTTGTTCAAGAAGAATGAGACTATGGTCAAGATGCTGGAGTTGTTCCAGAGGATTCAGAAGGAGCTGGACCTTAGCATAGTCAGAATCAGAAGTGATAAACGTACTGAGTTTCTTAATTCTGTTGTTTCTGACTATTGCAGGGATAATGGTATTCAGCATGAGACATCAGCTGCCAGAACACCTCAGCAGAATGGGTTAGCTGAGAGGAGAAACAGAACCCTCAAGGAGGCAGGGACTATGTTAGCTGAATATCAGACTCCTTAAAGGTTTTGGGCAGAAGCCATCAACACTGCTTGCTTCATCCAAAATAGGTGTCTACCAGTCAAGAGACATGGGAAGACTCCCTATGAAATGTACAAGGGTAAAACTCCTAATCTTTCCTCTGTCCATATTTTTGGGTGTAGGTGTTTCATCCATGACAATGGAAAGACTAAGTTAAAGACTTTTGATGCTAAGGTTGCTGAAGGAATATTCTTAGGATATTCTGGAAGTAGCAAAGCCTATAGAGTCTTTAATAAAGTCTCTCTCTGTGTGGAGGAGACACCCCATGTTGTATTTGATGAATCTTTTCATGAGTACAGCAAGGAGAAGCTAGCAGATGAGATGGATCAACTGAATCTGTCAGACAAGCCAGATCTGATTAAGGTAGTGGTACCTAGGATAGAATCAGACTCAGATTCAGATGATGAGCCCAAATCAGCAGATAAGTCCTCATCAGCACCAGATGATGACACATTGACTCCTGACACTAACCAAGGGGGAATATCAGATAAGACCTAAGAGGAGCAAACTATGGCACCTCAAAGGGGCAAGAAGACGTTGTCTGATTTCCAAGCTGAACAGATTCTAGGAGATCTAAGTGTAGGTGTTCAGACCAGAAGAAAGCTAAACTTGGGTGCTCAATTCAGCTGTGATGTGTCTCTGATAGAACCAAAGAACATCCATGAAGCTCTTGAAGACCCGAACTGGATTGTAGCTATGCAAGAGGAGCTAAATCAGTTTGCAAGATAAGAAGTTTGGACTCTAGTGGATAGGCCAAAATATCAGAGGGGTCATAGGCACTAAGTGGGTATTAAAGAACAAAAAGAATGAAAATGATGTAGTGGTTAGAAACAAGGCAAGGCTAGTAGCCCAGGGGTATTCACAGTCAGAGGGGATTGACTATGATGAGACATTTGCTCCTGTGGCAAGACTAGAAGCCATTAGATTGTTTCTGGCCTATGCTGTTTTCAAAGGGTTCAAGGTATATCAGATGGATGTCAAGTCAGCTTTTCTGAATGGAATCCTGGTAGAAAAGGTTTATGTGGAACAGCCACCAGGATTTGAGATTGGGAACAAGGTTTATAGGTTGCAGAAGGATTTATATGGACTAAAGCAGGCACCTAGAGCTTGGTATGATACTCTATCACAGTCCCTACTGGATAGTGGATTCAGTAAAGGAAAGATAGACAAAACCTTGTTCAGAAAGGAAGATGGAGATGATATCCTCTTAGTAAAGATCTATGTGGATGATATCATCTTTGGCTCCCCTAACAAGCAGATGTGTGATCAGTTCAGCAAGCTGATGACCAACAAGTTTGAAATGTCTATGAAGGGGGAGATTACTTCTTTCCTTGGACTGCAGGTGAAGCAGTTGTTCAATGGAACTTTCATTAGCCAAGCTAAGTATGCCAAGAATTTGATAGAAAAGTTTGGAGTCAGTAGCTGCAGAGAAGCTAAGATTCCAATGATGGTAAACTTTAACATGGATCCAGATGAAGCTGGTGAGAAAGTGGATCAGACACACTATAGGGGACTTATTAGTTCTCTGCTGTATCTCACTGCCAGCAGACCTGATATCAGCTTTGCAGTAGGGGTGTGTGCAAGGTTTCAGGCAAATCCTAAGAAATCTCATCTGGAAGCAGCAAAGAAGATTGTAAAGTATTTGAAGGGTACTTACAATCTAGGCCTCTGGTACCCAGCTGATGACAACTTTCAGCTGAGTGGGTACTCAGACTCTGACTATGGAGGGTGCAAGATTGATAGGAAATCAACCTCTGGCACATGTCAGTTTCTGGGAAGTAAGCTGATATCTTGGTTCACCAAGAAGCAGACTTCAGTAGCTACTTCCACAACAGAGGCAGAGTACATGGCTGCTGGTAGTTGCTGTTCTCAGCTGCTCTGGATCAAGCAACAACTGAGGGATAACCATGTGATCACAGAAGAGATACACATCTTCTGTGATAGCACAAGCGCAATAGCCATTACTCAGAATCCAGTTCTCCATACTAGATGCAAGCATGTGGATATAAGACATCATTTTCTTTGAGATCATGCTGAGAAGGGAGATATCAGGATGGAGAAGATTAATACGGAGAAGCAGAGAGCAGATGTGCTTACCAAACCTTTAGCAGAGGTAAGATTCAGAGAATTAGTAGCAAAATTAGGAATGATAGATGGAGGAGCAGTTCTATAGAAAGAAAGTTTTTGGGTAATTGGGTAGTCAGCTGGTACCCAGCTGAGGACTATTCTGCTGAAGTAATCAGCTGATCCTCACATCAGCTGATCTGGTATGTCTTCTTATTCTTTCCTTTCTTTTCTTTATCTTGTTATGTCTAACTTGATACAGGGATAAGTTATGAAAGTCAGACAAGGCCACTTTGCTTCAGCTGGTTCATGTCAGCTGACATTAAAGACCTAGATGAGCAGAAAAGATTTCTCATGAGGATCGCTCTTATCAGCTGACTTTGCCACGTCAGCTTCTCAATAAGTATTTCTATGATCTTTGTGTCGGTTTTTAAAATTTTATTTTAGTTGTCAAATCTTTTCAAAAATTAATAAATCCCTAATTTCTAAAATTATTTTAGAAAATTGGCAATCAAATCTTTTCTCTTACGAAAATTCAGGGATTTATTACCTTTTCAAAATAAGGTATCAGAAGTAATTAATTTCTCACCGCCTAAAACTTCTCTAAAAGCGCTTTCATCATTACCTTTTTTCAAAAAGGCGAATCTTTTGGGCGGTCAAAACCTTTCGAAACCCTGACACCCACGCATCACCTCCAAAATTCTCAAAGGTCATCTATTTTGGACCTTTAATTTGTGTGATGCAAAATACAAATCTACGATCAAAATTGATATGTTTTAATTTTGGAAAATCTGCTCATATCTTTCGATTACTATATATACCCCTTTAACTTCTTTCTGAAAACCTTCTGCTCTTAATCTTTCTGCCCGAAGTATTCCTGCATATTATTCTCTTTGCATTTAATCTCTGTTTTGAAGGTATGGCATCCAAGGCTATGCAAAAATTGTTTAAGGAAAAGATGTATGCAGAGATGTGTGTCAATTTCCACACAACGAGAGTTCCTGAGATTAGAGAAATCCTATACCTACTGCAACATCACAATCTCCGAACCTTCATCTCCATAACCCCCCCTGACCATAAAACCCTAAACTTCTATGCCTTCCAATTCCTTCTTAAGGCCCAGTTCAGTCCAAACTCTATAGGCTCCTTGATTGACGATCAGACTGTTGTTATTTCGAAGGATGCAGTTGCTGATCTCTTTGGTCTATCCTCCACTAGTGTCTAACCTCACAAATACAAAGAAGCCGACTACCTGGAAACTTTTAAGTTAATGGCCAGGAAGAGTCACAGGGACACCACCACGAATCTGAAGAAGTCCATGCTGAGAAGGCGTTTCCGGTTTTTGATGGATGTGGTGACCAAGGTCATCTTGGCGGAATAGGACGCTATTACCAAACTTCGCCTGAGTGTGGCCCGCACAATTCTTGATGGGGTGCAAGCAGACTTGGTGAGTCTGCTATGGTTCCGGCTGGAACAGGAGTCCAAGAGGTGTGTTGCGAAGGAGGTGAATGGGCAACAGGTTTATAGCTTCAAATCAAAGTGCTCCATGGCCACCAAGATCACTATCCTCCTGAATCATCTGCTTCCCCAGCATGAGTGGGATGAGGAATGGGTTGTTGAGTACAACCACACCAAGTTCCTAAGGGGAAGCCACTTGGATATCATTGGACCAGCTGACTCAGATTCCAGAGCTGATACAGTTGCTGCTGCCCCTGGTCCTTCTGCTGGAAAGAAGCAGAAGAGGAAGGCTTCAAAGCCTGCTGGAGAAGGGAAAAAGAAGAAATCTAAGAAGGAAACCACTCTTGTTCAAAGGATGCTCTACTTTGATTCAGATGAGGATGATGATACTGCTGTGCTGAGCAGTTTGAAGAAGAAGCAATCTTCAGCAGAAAGGGCTACCCTGCTGGTTGACGAGTCTTCTGATGAAGAAGAAGAGCAGGCTGTTGAGGAATCAGCTGAGAGGGCTGATTCAGATATGGATTCTACCTCTGGCTCTGATGGAGAAGGAGAAGAGTCAGAAGTGAGGTAATCAGCTGATCCCTCAGTTGCTGAGACAGAGGTTCTACATTCCTCTGGAGATGCTCCATCAGCAGAGACACCTTTAGCTGCCTCACCCATCAGGTCAGCTTCACCTACTCCTTTCTCTGACCCTTCCCAACACTCCACTACCCCAGCAGATCCTTCACCCTCACAAATCCCAATCGGCAATGAACCAGAGGAGATAGCTACCTCTGGCGAGCCTTCAGCTATTCCCAAACCCTCTCACCCTGAACCCATCAACCTTGATAACCCCAACTCCCCCACAGAAATGGCCAAACCAGCTCGCCTATCTCACCATCGTTCAAACGGGCCTCTTGAACGAGGGATGCTCATAACCGCCCTAGCCCAAATTTCCCTCTACATCCCAGAACTCAACCCATACCCAGCCTATCAAGACATACTTACTGATGGTCTTGCCTGGGCGCAAGCAAGAGAAGGGCCAGTTACTTTCTTTCTGGCCCTGATAAAGGAAATGGGGGAAGCAGCTTTTACAGAGTGGGAAGAAATTCTGATGGATGCCTTGGAAGTTAAGGCTCCATCCCAGCTGACATCCCCTGAAGGGTTGAGGAAGGTGGCCCGTGCGTAATTGCTCAAGGATGGGGTGGCACTGGATTGTCCTGAATCAGCTGAGACTGAATTCATTCCTCCGGCAGTAGGCTTGGAGATCTCCCCAGCTGATCAGGTAACCCCTGCACTTTTGGATCAACTGAAGGATTATTTTGATGGCCACATCAGGGAGGTCAAAGCTACTCTTCTAGCTTCCAAGTCTGCTGCCCCCTCTCTGATTGAAAGACAAGTTCATCAAGTCCTACTGGACCATCGCAACAAGCTGAAGGAAGCTATGGAGGACAGCTTGTATGCTACCCGGATTGAATTCTTCCAAACTCTCCAGAACTTCAAGACAACTGCCAGGGCTTTCACTGATGATGCATCTGCTTCTCTTGCTGCTGAATCTGAGAGATTAAGACTGGTCTCCGAAAGGTTGGAAGGGCAAATTGTTGAGTGCAAACACGGTCAGAAGGACCTTAAAGCCGTTGTGGATAACCTTCCTACTTCTCTACCCTCAGCTTCGGTCATTGATGATATCAAAAAGGGGGAAGAGAAGAA
The DNA here is from genome assembly GCA_026898435.1 of Prunella vulgaris. NCBI lineage: Eukaryota > Viridiplantae > Streptophyta > Magnoliopsida > Lamiales > Lamiaceae > Prunella > Prunella vulgaris. The sequence continues at coordinate 2,231 of JAPKLY010002761.1, read as the reverse complement.
CTCAGCTGCTATTGCTGCTCTGCAAGCTGAGATGGCCTCTCTGAGAGCTCTTCTGGTGGACAATCAAGGGGTTCTATCTGCTAGAATAGAGAATATTGATGATTATATCAACACCACGAAGATTGCTGCTCAGAAAACTCAGGAGCTAAGGGATCAGAAAATAACTGAGGCATTGCTGAGGCAAGAGGTTTTTGCTGAAGAAAGAGAGAAGAAGAAAATAATTATGAATGCTGATTTAGATGAATAGCTGGCTAAGGAGTTGCAGCTAGCTGAGAAAGAAACTCCAGAAGAGAGGAGGAAGAGGCAGGAAAGAGAGATGAATGATGAGCTTGAGAGGCGTTGTTAGGATATCTGTGTTAGATGTTTTGATGATATAAAACAAATCAGCTTGTAATAGGACCAGCTGAACATGTTAGTCAGCTGATGAGTAGTTAGGATTAGATAGGTTCGAGTGAGGGGGAATATACCTTGCTGCCTAGAAGATCCGAAGCTATCATAGAAGAGAAGACCAGCTGAGACCTTGAGGACTTAGCCGATTTTAGAAGACAGAAGATTTAATCAGCTGACACTGGAGCATCGAGAGCAGATCATCAGAGAAGTTAACATCAGCTGATAGCTGAAGAGCAGATCAGCTGATATCAGAAGATTAACTGATCAGCTGAGAGCACGTCACAGACAAGACAAGGACCATGGATAAAAGACTTATTCAAACGAAGTCAAGAAGACCAGCTGAGGTGCACACCAGCAGACTTGCACATCAGCTGAGGTCCAAATATCAGTAGACTGATACACCAGCTGAGGAGACAGATCAGCTGAGGTTTTGTGCTCAGCCCAGATTCTTCGGAATCAATCTTAAGGGTTGACCTGCGACATAAAAGGAAGATTCCCAGAATAGAAGATCAATCAATCAAGGGGACAAACTTGATTGATTGAAGATCGCGAAGACTGACGGGAATAAAGAAGGAAATTCAATCAATCACAATAATTGATTGAATACGAGATTATAGGATCTCAGATTTCTAGTCCATTCCAATGGCTAGTTATTTGATCCTATAAATTAGAGTAATAGTGATAATTTTTTATAGGGATTCACACGCACATTAAGCTAGCCAATACTCTGTCAGTTTTATCACTTACGCTCAAAAACACCATCCATACTTATCCTTTGTAAAAGCTTTGTAGAAGCTGTGAGAAGTCAATTGCAATTATAGCATTGACAAGTTGTAAAGAGAGTAGTACTCTCAAAACTGTGTAAGTAAGTGAGTAAGTGAGTTAGTGGAGAGCCCCTCAAGTCCAAGTTGGATTGAGGAGAGTGGATGTAGGACAGTTGGTCCGAACCACTATAAACTCCTGTGTCTCTTCGTATTTCTTTCTGTTCTTATCTGTGCACATCACCTAAAAACCAATTTTCATTAAAACGTTTCCACACTATACACAGCGTACTATTATCAAAATTCAGACTACCTCAAGTAGTCTGCTGATTTTCTGAATAAATCAGTAAAATTGAAAAAGGTTTTTGAATCCTTACAAGTCTATTCAACCCCCCCCTTCTAGACTTGTTCAAAGGTATTCTATCCTAAAACCTGCCTTTGGGACCAACAAGTGGTATCAGAGCTGTGTGTCCAAAAGACCACAGCCTGAGAAAGCTTTTGGTGGTCACCTGGACAGATCCCTGAAAATTTTTTTTTGGAAAAATCTATGTGTTTTTTATCTAACCACTTGCAGATATGTCTTCCTACAAAAAGAGTGGATCCAAGACAAGGAAGTTGCCTGAATTCTCCATAGAGGATTATGATTACTGGAAATTCAGAATGGAGAATCACCTTGGGGCCATTCATGATCGAATGTTAGATGTTCTGGAGGAAGGGCCAATCAAGTTCTTCTGGGAAGGAATAAGTGATGGCAAGACTCCAGAAGCAGAAATTAGTGAAAGAAGGAAGACAGAAAAGAAGAACAGTGAACTAAACGATGCTGAAAGAAAACTCTTCAACCTCGATCAAGTGGCCAGAACAGAAATCATTGAGACACTCTCCAAAGACTATATAGAGAAAATCAAGACGTGCAGAACTGCTAAGGAGATGTGGGAGAAACTCTCCTTGATGTGTGAAGGGACAGATCAAATCAAAGAGAACAAGCTTCAAGCTGTCCTGCATACCTTTGACACATTTAAAATGAAAGCTGATGAAACCATTGATCAGCTAGATATGAGACTGACAAACATACTGAATAAG
>JAPKLY010002760.1:0-22520 GCA_026898435.1 Prunella vulgaris | reverse complement strand
AGCTATATATTCTCTCATCAAATTAATAAAATTTTGCTTCTCTTAAACAAAAAAATCTCTGGAGACAAAAGCTTCATTTTTCTTATAATTTAATTCTCAAGACCACTTCTTAATTTTGGATTAAAATCAATACCATCAAAAAATTTAAGTTGTATTAAATAAAAGAATTTGAACCTACAATCTAAATTCACCCTACTTAAATTTTAAGGGTAATTCTAATTTAAATTTGAGAAATTTCAAATACTTATTTAAATTTGAGAAATTTCATTTGAAATTAATTAATTTTCAAATTTTTTGTACATCAAACTACTCATCCAAACACAATCTTACATTTCTCACCTTTCATAATTACCAGATTGTCCCTTGCCAGCCTTCTATTTTAGAAGCAAAAATGTCGTTGGCCGCTGTGCAATACTGAATAATATTCGGATTAATTAATTGTAGGTGCCTCAGGTTGTTAATCGCTGAAATCTTTGTCTTCCAACTTTCAACACAGACTCCCTACAAATCTATTCCAGATCTCAATACAACTTTCAATCACTTCAATAAATAGTGGTAATTAAGTGAATTTCTAACAAAATTCACTACAAAAAAAAAAAAATCATTTATTTTAGTTTTTCTATTATATATAATCTTTTTTTTATTTTATACTACTAATATAATGTGCACAATTAGTTTTGTTGGCTAGTCTATTTTTTTTTCTCCGGGTTTCTTTTGCAAGCAATATATAAATATTTAATAATCGATTTTTTTAATTATGATCAAGATATTTAACATTATTGTTTATATTTTTTTCTATCACAAAAAATTGTTATTAAATTGCACATTTAGTATTAAAAATTTTTGAGTTTTAATTAAGTATTTTCAAAATTTTGCACATTTATATTTAAAAGTACTAGTGTCTAATAACACTTCAATGAAAATTTAAAAATATTTATCCTCCAAAATAATAGAATAATTAGAAATTTAATTTTTTATGATCTTATTCAATTTAAATTAATGAAATTAGATGCTTTAATAAATGTATAATGAATTTTTTAAAAATATAACATAATTTGTCGTTACAAAAACATTAATTGGGCCCATGTCCAAAATTCGGGAAAAATGTTTTTTTAGGACCGTAATTATAGGGTAGTTGGAATTTAAGGACAATATGTTTTCGAGGTTGGAAAAATAGGACAATATGTTTTCAAGTTTGGAAAAGTAGGACAATATGTTTTCAGGCTTGGAAAAGTAGGACAATAACTTTGGAAAAGTAGGAAAAGTAGGACAATAACTTTGAAAAGTTGTAAATCTAGGCCAATTTTTCAAAGTTATTGTCCTACTTTTCCAAAAGTTATTGTCCTACTTTTCCTAATTTTCTAAAGATATTGTCCTACTTTTCCTACTTTTCCAAAGTTATTGTCCTACTTTTCCAAGCCTGAAAACATATTGTCCTACTTTTCCAAGCTTGAAAACATATTGTCCTACTTTTCCAACCTCGAAAACATATTGTCCTACTTTTCCAACTACCCTATAATTACGGTCCTAAAAAAACATTTTTCCCTCCAAAATTCTGACAAATTCAACCTATACAAAAAGAGTTTCACTCACCGATCATCACAAAAGTAATTGGCATCCGTTCATACATCCCTTATTTAAAGAACACAGCAATTGATCAATCACTTGCAAAAAACATCCGTTCATACCTCCTAATGTTATTCAACTCGTCAACAAATTAAAGATTGTTCCCATATTTGCACTATATATAACTATGCAAACTTTGATCTGTTAAGCTGACTTTGAGCAAAATATAATTCATGAACATTAACTTCTGTAATTTTGATATTAAAACTATTCTTTAAGTATAGCACAAAATGCAACACTATTCTCAGATAGTCAAAATTAGTATTCTAATTTAATTTCATTAAACCATTCAACATATACGTTAATTGATTTAATTTAATCATCACTCTTATATTCTCAATTACATTAGCAACACGAATCATATATATGCGCGCAAGAGAAGATTCAATTAAAACATTTGTAAAACAAAATACAAAAAAAAATCCACCATTTATCTAGAACACACAAACTGATGTATATGCAAACACCAGCGCCTACCAATCAACGTTGTGGAGACGGAACATTTAAATTCAGCTGATCAGTCGACGGCGCCGCCAGCACCTCAGTAGACGACTCCTCCGAGTTAGGCGAACTCGGGCTGCCTATAAATGGATAGGGTGCCGGAAAGTTTATCCGGCTTTCAGGGATGCCGTACCTCCGGGCAGCCTGGTCGTAGGCCACTGCCGCCTCCTCCGGGGTCACGAATGTGCCCAGCCATGCTCTCCTTCTTTCCCCGGGCACGGTTATCTCTTCCCCGTAATTGCCGGAGGGCTTTATTATCCGGACGCCCCGGAACTGCATCGACCCTCTCCACTGCGGAGGCCGTGGTGCATCTGGTGCTCCAGCGCCTTTCTCCATGTGTGTGTATTCTGAGTTTAAGGCAGGATTTGTGAGCTTTATATAGGTGTAAGAAAGCAGTGGGTGTTTCCCTCCGGAGTTAATTTTCAGGTATTTGGTGGGCAGCCACATGAAGAGCGCACTAGGTTTTTGTGCATTTGAGACAAAATTTTAAATTAAGTGTATTTTGTTTCATCTATTCTCTTACTTACTTGTCATTATCAACTTCTCTTTTGATATGATTTAGAAAAGAATATACCATATCTAAAAGTCTGAACTAGTATATAAAAAAGTGTGAACTTAATTTCATCATAGGGTCTAGGCCTACTAAACAGCGAATTTTTAATTAAGATAGGGTATGAGTCAAAGACTCTGATACCTTTAAATAATTCGATCTTATCTAAGCTAAATGGATGTACTTGAAAATTAATAGATTTAAAAATAATAAATCTAACAAGACATATATTTCAAATCATGAATTGTAAAAGAGTTTAAATCACAATTGGTCCCATAACTATTTGACAAAATACATTTAGTCCCAAAATTAACTATTTATCAGATTTAGTCCCAAATTTTATAATAAGGTCCAATTTTAGTCCCAAAATTAATATTTTATTGAATTTAGTCCCAAATTTTCTATTAAGGTCTAATTTTAATCCCAAATTAAAGGTGAAAAGTAAAATAATATTACGTATTTATAAATATTATTACTATATAAATATTAATTGTAGTCTGGTGTCTGCAAATTATATTTTTAGTCGGATGTCTACAAATTAAAATTTTTAGCCTAAGAGTCATGTTTCTTTAAATGGAGTACTTTTTTGTTTTTCAATTGATCAACTTATATAAAATTCGATTGTAATTAAAACGTTGGTTTGTAATAAATTATGAAAAGCATTTATCGACCAACTTATATAAAATTGGATTATATATAATCAAAATGTTGATTTGTTTAAAACAAAAATTCAAGATTTACGATTTTTTTAACCATGAATAGTTTATTCTGAAAACCTTTGATTTATATAATTAAATCACTTCTCAAAAAATACAACTATTTACCGAGTAAATCTATTACAAACCAATTTAATTTATATCACGAAAATAAATTTTACGGTAAGAGTATATCATATAAAACTTTGTCTAAATTGAAACACCTCTCAAACTTCAACATATTATTTGATATTATAAATTAAATAGTTGAAGTAATATTAGATTTGAAATAATATGTTGCTAAAGCCACCAATTATTATATTTTTAGATGACATCAGATTAAGAAAAGAAAATATGAAATTGAAATAAAATAATAATAATAATAATAATAATAATAATAATAATAAATACCTAATATTATTTCACTTTTCACCTTTAATTTGGGATTGAAATTGGACCTTATTAGAAAATTTGGGAATAAATCTGATAAAAAGTTAATTTTGGTACTAAAATTGGACCTTATTATAAAATTTGGGACTAAATCTAATAAAAAGTTCATTTTGGGACTAAATCTATTTTGTTAAATAGTTATGGGACCAATTGTGATTTAAACTCAATTGTAAAAAGATGTGGGAGGAAAGAGAAAAAGTAAAGTGAGAATACAACAATAACCCATTTTCAACTTTTAAAAATTTATTTTACCCACATCTACTTTAAAACATCTTTTATACCCAATTTATAATAAATTGGGTATAAAAGATTTAATAACTTTGAATTGGGTCCCATTTTATTCTCATAACTACACTACCCTCATAAAAGGGGTAATTTAGACTTTATAAACTATTTAATAGGTAAATAAATATAAATGGAGAGAGAGAGAGAGTTTGTATTTTAAATATTAGAGTGAATTTTATAATTAGTATTTTTGTATAAAAAAATTTATTAATTAATCACTAATTCGATATGCGATTAATAAAAATTAAAGTTTATAATTAAATTTTTATGAAGAAAATTCGGTAGAATATTTAAATTTTTAATTTAATTTTGATGTGGATAATGCTCTCGTGTTAATTAAATTTTAATAAATATATTTTCAAACATCACAAATTAAATATTTTTATATACTTTTATAAACTATAATATTCATTAATTTGTATTAAAATGTAATTTTTATATTATAATATTCATTAATATGCATTATACATTAAAATAGTCTAAATAGAGAATTCAATAATCACATATATATGATAAAAATATTATAATTAGTTAATTTATTAAAATTGTATGTTATAAAATATTAAATTATATAAATATCAAATAGGGTGGGGTGGGGTAGGGTAGGGTAGGGTAGGGTGGAGTGTGGTGTGGTGTAATAACTAGACAATGATGTTTGTGGGTCATATGGGTAAAAAAGATTGTTTGAAATTGAAAATGTATAGAAAAAGTTGTTTATATTTGAAGTGGGTAAAATAAATTTTGGTAAGTTGAAAATGGGTATTTTGAATTGTCTCCCAAAAGTAAAGGAGGGAGGGAGGGAGGGAGAGAGAGAGTTTTAAATGACATAGTTTTGATAAGGATTTAAATTCCCTACATTTTAAAAGTGAATGCGAGAGGGAGGGGGTTGGAAGGGATAGAGAGGATTTTAAATGACATGATTTTGAGGAGAATAAATTCCATCCATTTTACACATGACTCGAATTTAAATATTTGTAAATTTATTTAACTAACTTGAGAGTGGTTATTTGTCACGCCCCAATTTTCATAAACAGCGGAAGTCTTACTTATAATTAATAATTTGGAAAATACCTTTTAGGACGTGATCTAGCATGCTTGGAATAAATTTTTCTTTTCTTTTAAAAACCTTAGGACTAAAAATCAGAATATCTTCATGAATTAAACAACGAAATCCTAAACATAGGATACATGCCTTCAAATAATAAAATGCTATCTGTCATGCGACTTTATTTCAATTAAATATAATTCATATGCAAACCTAACTTATTCTACTATCCTGCAGCATATATAACATCAATTAAACATATAATATCATCTAAAATTTTCGTGAACAGTAGCAACAATTAAAAACTCAAAATTCATGCAGGGGGTGTATTTATCAAAAACTTGTGTGCACAAACAGCCTTCTAATTATTTCAAAATTCTTATTTCTTTAATACCTATCATCTTACCATGCTTTTCATAACTAACAAATACTCAAATAAATCATATAACACATATTAAAAGGAATTACCAAGAAAGCTCCACTTATCTCACATAAAATCATATCATAGGAAAGTTAAAGGACTAAAATGACCCTAGACTTATACTATTAATAAATTCGTGAAATTTGGCTAACATACATAATATTTTAATTACTCCAAAGACATCAAGTAACAATAGAACAATTAGTCATGTGTCTATTTCTAAAAATCTAAACTCACAAATTCATAAACACTCAAAGATTTCATACTTTCAACATAATTTCAGCAGTGCGTCATCAAAGAAATAAATCAATCTAAAATACTTAAGTTACTGAAAAAATTCCATAAAAATTCTTGTAGGTTTCTGACTACCTCTATTATCCATCTATAATTTTACCAAATTTTATCCGTAACTGACTTTTATAAAAAAATTCGCGAGATTCGAAAATCTCCACAAACTGCCACATATTTTTCAAAAAATCATAACTAATTCGTTATAACTCCAAATCATGCGATTCAAGATGCATTGGAAAGCTAATTAAAAAATGTAACCGAATACCGAATTTAATTTACGAAAACGTTGAATCACGAAACCGTAAAATCCCTTAAAACTTACTGGAAGCCAGAAACACATCAAATCCTACACATGCAAAATACTAAAACTTATATTTAATAATTTCATATAATATCAAATATATCTAACATGCATCCTAATTCACCTTTCATGACTCATAAATCAAATAGGCATAATATTTATTGAAAATATATCTTGTAATTAATTAAATTCCATGTACCAAATTAAATCATGAACATGCAAATCAAATTCTTCAAGAAAATCAAGAAGTATCATAATCTTAAAATAAAATCTTTGCAAAACAATTCGAACAATAATTTGCAACTCAATCAAACCAACAAATGGCACTCAACTTTGTCCAATAACTTTATACTTTTCATATCCCATCCACACGCCTCCACCGCTCGCCATCACGCCCTTTACACAACATAATCTGAAAAATAGTTTGGTGAAAGGGGTGAGAAATTATAAATAACTCTCAGTGGGGAAACGTTAGTTCGAAGTCTAAATATAATGGACATGCGTACATGAAAACATACCATACATACATATTGAATACGACTTAACGCATCTGATTGAATACGACTTAACGCATCAGATTGAATACGACTTAACGCATCTGATTGAATACAACTTAACACATCTGATTGAATACGACTTAACGCATCTGTTGACACTACAAGGTTTCCCTTTAGTATCCGTGAATCTTGTTGGTACTAAAAGCACCCGTTCTTCTTAGCATATAAACATATAAACACATCAACATAGTATTTAAAAATCGAACCAAATACCACTTTTTCACCGTAGGATCCCCACCTTGACTTCTTTGAAAGAGAAACGGTTTGTGTGTGTGTACGTCCGGCTTTCTAATCCTTGAGATGATCCTCCAAATTTTCTTCCACAAGAACTCGAATTCTCTCAACTCTAACCTCTAAAACTCTCGGATTTTACTCTCTATATGATTCATGAAAATTAGGGTATGAAAGTATGAAGTTTGGCTATCAAGAAGGGTCATATAAATAGGTGATGAAAAGATATAGGGCTATAATAATATCTTATGATTATGTGAAGATGGTGAACGAAATTTATGGCTTAGATATGAGTAATATTGGCCGAAATCTAGTATGAAAGGAATTATAATGGTTCATGAACAAATCTTGAAGATATCTTGGAAATATTGGGTGATGACTGAAAATTATAGGACTAGAATTAATAAATCTTGGATTGAATCTTTGGAATAATATCTTGGATGAATATAGGATGGTGGTTAACGAAATTATAGGCTTGATTAAGGTATCATGGACGAAAATATGGGTTAGATATGGTATCTTGGCCGAAAATGAAGATGTGGAAAATATGTCGTAACATATCTTGGAACATTCTTGGGAAATCTTGGTAATCTTTCTAATATCTCCAATATCATAATCTAACAACCTCAAGACTTCATAATATTTAATTTCTAATGCTAATTTTCGAAAATATACATAAGGAAAACATAGTATCTCTCTTAATAAAATATTAAGGAATCTAACTAACTCTAAATCTTGATCTCCCAAAAATACCCTCATACTTCTAACAACTTTCGAATTTCCTCTCTCCTAAAAGTATTCATTCTCTAAATTTAATCCTCATAATAATATATAATCCAAAAATAATAAGTCCTCAATTACTATTTTACCCTTAAAAGATTAATATTTAAAGGACTAAAAATCTTAATGGACTATACCACAAAATAATACTCCTATTCTTTAAAATATTAAAGTCCTAGTCTAGAAGTCCAAAAGTAATATTAATCGGATCAACTAATACTAAGCAAGAAAATAAAACTCAAACTTAAGAACTTAAAGGATTAAAAACTAACTCTCTAAAAAGGTAGGCACAATCGGCACTCTTCACAAGGTGACCGACTACTTCTTCTAGTGGACTAAGTCTACCCTTAGCTTGCCGCATCAGCTTAATTATCCTCTAAGTAAATATCTTCTAGAGAAATCTAATGCTACTTCTCCTTAAAAAAAGTGCTAATCCTTATTCTTGCCAATATTACTTACCTCAATAAATAAATCTTATACTTAATAAATTAATCCCACAATTAAAACCAAATTCAAATCTAGATCCTTAATTAATCACCAATATTAATACCTTAACTTAGTAATTGAATTAATCCTCCAACAAATTAAATCTCAACTTAAATCTTCACAATTATTCCCAAAGATACACTAAATATTCCTTAAATAATTTCAGAGATTTAACCTCAAAATATCCAATAAATAAATACCAAATATCATCTCTCCAAATAAATATATCCTAGATACTTATAATATCACTCTTGTCCATAAATAATACTCCTAACTTTTGCAAGTAACATTTAACACCTAGCAATAAAATCTTAACTTAACTCCTTACATATCTGACAAATATAGTTTAACCTTGCAACATGCACCTTTATCCGTTGAGAGTAATACCTTAAAGTCCTAACATTATTCCTTCGCTTAAAGTCCAAATAATTCCGATAATAATATCTTGATATTTATTTTCAAGAAAATCTAAACCTTGGATATTTTCTTGTTCTATAACCTTTCATATAAAATCCAAATCGAGATCTCTTAAAGATTTATTCCTAATTTCTTGATCCAAATCTTTAATCACATATCCTAGTCAAAATCCCATATAAATTCATTCTTATCTCTAAATAACAAACTCACTAAATTACTCCTATACCCTTAATAAATTGGTACTTAATAAATCCTAATTTTCTCAATCCAAATTGAATTATAACACTTAATAACCAATCAACTTAAATCCTCTAAATCCTTAAATTAAATACTTAATTGGATCATATCTTAATTTGGCTCTCTAACTTTTAATTCACATACTAAAGCCCAAAATTATCAAGAACTTAATCTTAATTCCCAAATACTCAAATCAACTTTACTAACTTAATCATCAGAAAAATTAACACTTAAGGCTCGTGAAAAACTTAAAGAACTAAAGCATAATATTTAATCCTACGTGCAACTTAACTTTAAAACCTCAAATGCGACTTATGAATTATAACTTGAATCCATTTATGCTGGGCGTGACATTATTTGTAAGTGAAATTCACAGATTTTAAATCCATCCGATGGAAACTAAAATTCCAATTTTGTAGTAATTAATTAACATTTTTAAGTACCGTGTCTCACCCACAAAATTTTTAAAGTACAAATCAGAACAAATCTCCCATTCCACTTCATTGTTTCATGAATGTGAAGTTTTAATTAAGTATTAAGATGGTGAAGCAGAAATTAACGTCAAAGAAGAATAAGTAGTCTAAAAAAGTACAATTTCATGATGTTAAATTTTTTATTAGAAATACACTCTCTCCATTCCATTATAACTTTCACGTTTTTTTTTTAAAAAAAAGTGTATTTGTGAAAAAGTAGATTGTAGTTGTTTAAAATTGTACTCCCACGTCTCATTATATGTTTTCAATTTTGTTATTTTCGTTCGTCCCACTATATGTTTCTCATTTGCTTTTTTACTTCTTTTTTTAAAACTACTATTTATTTTTATTATTATTTTCATTACTTTTCACACTATTCTCATTTGATTTTTTTTGGTGGGCCACCCATAGGAAGAGCGCACTAAGGTTTGGTGCATTTGAGACAAAATTTTAAATTATAATTTTTTTATGCTTTGTAAATATATATATAATTTTTTAAACATAAATATGGTCTTCAAAATTATTTTTCATTTATTGATCCAGTGGACTGGTATGTTGATTGCTCATTATTTAAATTTAATATCAAGAGTGAAAGCATAATTAATAAATAACTTTAACTTAAATATAATTATATAAATATATAAGAAAATAATCATTAAATTTTAAAAAATATTAATAGTAATATTAATAATAATAATAATAATGAATAACTCCCACCCAACCCATACCAACCACTGCCCACACCCTCAATTGTCATCTTCCCAAAACTTAATCTCCATATCCACCACCACTCATCCCATATATACTTCACATTCTATTATTTTCTTTTGAATTAAAATGCAAAACCCTACACTGCTGTCCGCTCACTCATACCTACAACTAGCAACAAAGTTTGTGTTCTATTAGAGTAGCCGAGTGACGATCACTACAAAAAACACACGATTTAGCGATTAAAAATTAGGAAGGGCTTCAAAAGCGATCGCTAATTATGATATTAACGACCGATTAGCTACCGCTTTTGATTATTGGGTGAGGCCAATCATGTCTATTTTGTTACCTACACGTCCTTATATCTCCTTTGGTATTTTCTAATACTCTATTCCATAAATATTTTCTAGCACATTATAAGATGTTAATTTCATTTAAAAATTAAAATTTATAAAAAAATGTAAAATTAATTATTTTATATTAACTTTTCCTTCACTCCTCTCTCGTGAGCAGGTGAAATTAAGAATTTCTATTCATATAAAATCCAGGCTTATGGAAGTGTCAATAATTAATCTATTTTAATATTAATTTTCATAACACCTCACTTGTGAGCTCTTTGGATTCTGTACTTCACGGAAGCACGAACCTATATATTATCGTACAATTCATTTACTTCACTTGATTTATATGTTTTCTTCACCCGTTACATGAAATACAATTTTTGGTGACTTTTTAAAATTAATAAAATTTTATAAAAAATGTGTGAAACAGATGCACAGGAAGATTTTGACTCCCTAATTATATATGATTCAGCATTCACAATCTTTTATCACTAAAAACTAATATCATGGTATATAGTTTCATTTTAGTCTCTCAAAATTTTAAACATTGTAATTATTATATAAAAAGTTAGGCATTGGGTAAAATTACTTATAATTAATAAAATAGATTTGCAAATTAATGCTCAATAGTAAAATCATTAATACCTTTTAATTAATAAAACAATTAATATCCTTCAACTAACACTTCTAACGACAACTAATACTCAGACAAGCTTTGCCTTAAATAAATAAACAAAACAAAAATATCCACCAATACATATAATTTGGTCCTCCCAAAGAAAATAAATTTAATTTGGTGTACATAAAACTCTTCCTATTTTCCGGCAATTAATGTTTGTTTCCATGACAGCAATTACCCGTGTTTTTGCAGCAAGAGAATACTGGGAAATTCAAGATTGTGGGCAGGGATGAAATGACAAAATGGACGGGGCAGAGTTTCTTAGGTCCATTTTGCAAGGATCTCCATCTGCAACTTAGGCAGAAAATAACTTAAGACAAAAGGGAGTAAAAAATATATTTGAAACATTTAAGGGTCAAAACGGTCATACCTTATTCAACTCTGGCGGCGCCGCTACACATCGGTAGAGTGAATGCAGGCTACAGTTTTGATTTTCCTATTCTTCCCAAACCAATCATAACTAAAAAAACAAAAAAAAGGCAGAAATATATATAAAAATATATAATAAAAAAAATAAATCATATGTTTAATATATATTCTTGCACTACAACACATAAAACATCGCATACCTTAAAGAAGCAAATAAATTTTTCAGATCTGAAACTATGAGATGCATCTGAGCAAACTTACCTATGTTTCTTTTATTTTTTATTTTTTATTTTAAAAAGAAATTCCATTAGAGCACACTTCCAGATCAAACACATTTACAATTATCCAAATGTAAAGAGAAAGGAAGTAGCAAATTAAGTTTGAACTTAGAGAGAAAAGGCTTAGAGAGAGAAATGAAAAGTTGGGGAGACAAAAACCCTAATGACGGTCAACTAATACCCTTCTTCTCCGGCGCCGTTCTCCATTTTTTAAATTTGTAGTCGGAATTTAGAGCAGGTATGAATGAGAAGGGGTTAGGGCTTCTGAGCGGTTTATAGGTCCTCTTCAGTGCCGATAGATAAGAAGGCAGTAACTCGTCATTAATATCAGTTTCCATTTTTCGACACATTAATTGAATAAAATTAATATCATTTAAGGGTAAGTTTATAATCCATTGATATATATTAGGGATGATGTAAATTGTATTTTATATCCCATGAAAATTTTTATTCTAACAGATTTGTTTTTACCTTCTTTTTTTGTTTTTATTTAGTCTTATTCTTTAAAAAAAATTGCACATATGACTCTATGAGAATTTGTGTTCAACAGATTTGATGCTACGTTATACCCTTAGTTTTAAGGAAAAATTTAAGGGGACCATTTATATTAAAAAAAATGGTTAAATTCATGAGCACAAATTTTCATGTGCAATTTATCCATTAGAAATGTTTTGTATATATGATACTGTCTCATACAAATTTTTGTATATACGAATAGATGAATTTTCTTGATTTCTCATAAAATATTGGTATCATAATAATATTCCCTCGAGTCAATTTTCAACTGCCTATTTGCCAAAATCATCCATCTTAATTATTCGATTATTCCTTCCATTAAAGTAAATAAATTAAAGTGCATCCTCTTTATAAAATTATTCCCTCCAAACATTTCTAAATTATATACAAAAAAAATTTCTTGAAGTGAATTTTTTTATCCTTTTTTAAAAAATATTTAGCAAATTGAGGATAAATCAGTTGAAATCAACACAATTGGCTCAATTTGGGATAGAAATCAGGCCAATGTGACATCAATTTTGATTGAATCTGGCCTCAATTTATAAAGTAATGATTCTTAACTTGTCAATATAAAAAAGTTATGGTCAACATTTTTCAACTTAAAAAATTATTGTCTTCATTTATCATCCGAAAAAATTGGAATTCTCGTTTTGTCACCCCTTTAAATTTTATCTTGAAAAAACAATCTTCCATTTTTTGTTATCTAATTTGAAAAATAATTTAAGACTCTATTTGAATGAATGAATTTTAAATCCTTTGATTTTCACATACAAATAATCACTCTCCCTAAGTAAGTAAAATGAATTTACAAATACCTAGATTTGAGTCATGCATGTTTAAAATGGAGGGATTTTGAATTCTCATTAAAATATCTCCTTTCATCTCTCTCCCTAATTCCTTTACTTTTTTTTTCTTTTCTCACATTTCTTTACAATTTATGATTTAAAATATATATATCTTCTTACATTTTTCATTTTTAAATCTATTCATAATTTCAAATTCATCCATTTGAAAATCTAAAATTTTAATTTAAAATTTGTTATTTAGTAAATATACCAGAGAAATGGTAGTCCAATCACCATTTTGGTTTATATGGCATGTTTGTCTTCAGCCCTAAATATCATTTGAAGTTTGGATGTGCATCAAATCAATTTTCACGTCAGGTCCACATCACTTATATATTTTAACCATTTATATATTCAAATGTCAAAATATTAAATTATTTCATCACCTTTGATTCTCCAAACACTTTTTGTTTGGAAAGTCATTAAGTCTATTTTCTCTAGCGGGGTCTATCCTTTTATGCCACAAGATAGCATCATAGTTGTTCATAACAACATTCAATATGAACCAGCAGTAGAACTACCAACAAGAATATACGAACCAATTACCTTCTTTCCTTTCATCCGGGCCTTATCATCTCTAGTAATCAAAATGAACACATCCATGGTTTTAATGCATAACAAAGAAAATCTAATGAGCCCATGAGATGAGATTTCTTTTGAGTTCTGGAATAAACCTCACCTATGAGAGTATTCTTTCCACTCCATCATGAAGTTTCAGCTTGCATAGGGCCACTACCCTTTATTTTATAGGTTTGATAGTTTCCCAGCAGCACAGAAACACCATCAAATCTTCCAACTCCCTGAACAAAGATTCATTTGGGCACATATGAAATGAACAACCTGAATCTAATATCCATTCACCACTTAGCATCAAGTTGGTTACTGTTAACATCTCAGCACTATCATAACCATCATTTGTTGCAATTATCACATTAGCCTTTTGATCCTCTTCATGTTTCTTGTTCTTATCTGCGCAATTCTTTTTTATGTGACCAACTTATTGGCAAGCAAAACACCTTCTCTTCTCAACATACTCACCAGCCTTTGGTTCTGAGTTTTTCTTCTTGCACTGGAATAATTTTTTCCCTTCTTAAATTTGACATTTTGACCTTCAGCTTGGACCGAGGCATTCTTTTCAGCTTGCAACTATAGGAACTTAGTTTTAGTGTAGCTTCAATGTCATTAGGTGATAACCGATCTTTTCTTCCAAATAATAAGTCATCCTTGAAATTCTCTAGAGATTTAATTGGTCGGTGGGGGATTTAATTAAGGTAATTGGGGGTGATGGTTGGGGATGAGAGTACAAAATTTTGGGGATTTAATAGAAGGAATTGCTTTAGGAAGTTAGGGGATGAGAGTATGATTAAATATAAGTGGCATAGATTTTTTAATTTTGATACAAATAATGAGTTCACTATTAGATAAGAGCTGAGTGTTTTAAATATAAGTGGCATAGATTTTTTAATTTTGATACAAATAATGAGTTCACTATTAGATAAGATTTCTTTTGGAAATGATTCGGTTAATTGGGTTTAGGTTTTGAGGCGGTAATTGTATGACTAAAATGAGAGGGGGAAATATGGTACTATTATTAAAGAAAAAGAAAAGAAAAGAGAATCCACAACCCGGATAAAGGAGGAAAAATGAACTATGGATGTGCCTCATTTAGAACCTCGCCGTGAACCAATCTTGTGGATAAACCGATCGAGGGAAAAAGAGTGCAAACATCCAAGCCCTTGAAGAAATGTTGTCTTTTTTAAACAATTTTAACTTTCAGGTTGGTATTAAAGATGGATGGACCGTGTGCGAGGAGAAGCAGATAGAAGCTATTCCACAAGATCATCTTAAAAAATTTTAACACAAAGACGGGCTGAAGTAGAAAATAATAAGTGGTTGGCAGCGGTAAAATTGCATCAAAGAAGGTTTCTGCTCTCTCATGGTGCTTTACTGCAAAACAGAATAGCTACATTGGACGTCTACAAATTAGAGGAGGAATCAATGCAAACTTCTCCATCCTTTGTAAATTTTTCATGAATAGCAAGGAGAGTCGAAGGAAGTTTTGGAGGGATCTTTGTGAATGTACAGGATCAAATTATGTAGGAACAAGTCAGCGGTGATCCATTTTCAATCCCATTACGGGATGGTAAAACAAAAATACAAGGAAACATGGAAGACATTATGGCTTGAATGGTATATTAGTTATGGAAGAGAAGAAACAACTTAATGTTTAATGAAATCAACTGGAAGGAGATTCTTTACAAAATTAAGCTTAATGTGTGGACATAGTTTAGAACTATCTAGAAATAGAGAACATGATATTTCTTTCTATGATTGGTTTAATGAACCAAATTTTTGTATCAAAATATTAGCTTGACGTAGTAATTATAGAAAGGATGGTGTACGTTGTACACATTAGAGCTATATATTCTCTCATCAAATTAATAAAATTTTGCTTCTCTTAAAAAAAAATTCTCTAGAGATAAAAGCTTCATTTTTCTTATAATTTAATTCTCAAGACCACTTCTTTTGGATTAAAATCAATACCATCAAAAAATTTAAGTTGTATTAAATAAAAGAATTTGAGTTATGAATTTTAAACCTACAATCTAAATTCACCATACTTAAATTTTAAGGGTCTTATTTAAATTTGAAAAATTTCAAATACTTAGTTAAATTTGAGAAATTTCATTTGAAATTCATTATTTTTCAATTTTTTTGTACATCA
Organism: Prunella vulgaris; assembly: GCA_026898435.1. Taxonomy (NCBI): domain Eukaryota; kingdom Viridiplantae; phylum Streptophyta; class Magnoliopsida; order Lamiales; family Lamiaceae; genus Prunella; species Prunella vulgaris. The sequence continues at coordinate 6,713 of JAPKLY010002760.1, read as the reverse complement.
AACTACTCATCCAAACACAGCCTCACATTTTTAGAAGCAAAAATGTGGTTGGCCGCTGTGCAATACTGAATAGTATTCGGATTACATTTCTCACCTTTCATAATTAATCGCTGAAATATTTGTCTTCCAACTTTCCACACAGACTCCCTACAAATCTATTCCAGATCTCAATACAACTTTCAATCACTTCAATAAATATATAGTGGTGATTAAGTGAATTTCTAACAAAATTTAACAGTAACGTCTGTTCATGAACATTAACGTCTGTAATTTTAATATTAAAACTATTATTTAAGTATAGCACAAAATGCAACACTATTCTCAGATAGTCAAAATTAGTATTCTAATTTAATTTCATTAAACCATCTTCACCATATTCGTTAATTGATTTAATTTAATCATAACTCTTATATTCTCAATTACATTAGCAACACAAATCATATATATGCGCGCAAGAGAAGATTCAATTAAAACATTTATAAAACAAAATACAAAAAAAAAAAAAAAAACCACCATATAACACACAAACTGATGTACATGCAAACACCAGCGCCTACCAATCAACGTTGTGGAGGCCGAACATTTGAATTCAGCTGATTAGTCAGACGGCGCAGCCGGCGCCTCAGTAGTGTACGACTCCTCTGAGTTAGGCGAACTTGGGCTCCTCTCAGTAGTGTACGACTCCTCAGTAGTGTACGACTTCTCTGCTTGGAAAGTTCATCCGGCTTTCCGGGATACCGTACTTCCGGGCAGCCTGGTCATAGGCCAGCGCCGCCTCCTCCGGGTCCCGAATGTGCCCAGCCATGCTCTCCTTCTTTCTCCAGGCACGGTTATATCTGCCCCGTACTTGCCGGAGGGCTTTATTATCCGGATGCCCCGGAATGGCGTCGACCCTCTCCTCTGCGGAGGCCTTGGTGCATCTGAAGCTCCAGCGCCGTTCTCCATGTGTGTGTATTCTGAGTTTAAGGCAAGATTTGTGAGCTTTATATAGGTGTAAGAAAGCAGTGGGTGTTTCCCTCCGGAGTTAATTTTCAGGTATTTGGTGGGCAGCCACAGGGAGAGCGCACTAGGTTTTTGTGCATTTGAGACAAAATTAAAAATTAAGTGTATTTTGTTTCATCTATTCTCTTACTTACTTGTCATTATAAGCTTTTCTTTTGATATGATTTAGAAAAGAATATACCATATCTATAAGTCTGAGCTGGTATATAAAAAAGTGTGAAATTAATTTCATCATAGGGTCTAGGTCTACTTAGCAGCGGATTTTGAATTAAGATAGGGTATGAGTCAAAGACTCTGATACCTTTAAATAATTCGATCTTAACTAAGCTAAATGGATGTACTTAAAAATGAATGGATTTAAAAATAATAAATGTAACAAAACATATATTTCAAATCATGAATTGTAAAAAGATGTGAGAGGAAAGAGAAAAAGTAAAGGAGTGAGGGAGGGAGGGAGGGAGAGAGAGAGAGAGAGTTTTAAATGACATAGTTTTGATAAGGATTTAAATTCCCTACATTTTAAAAGTGAATGCGAGAGGGAGGGGGTTGGAAGGGATAGGGAGGATTTTAAATGACATGATTTTGATGAGAATAAATTCCATCCATTTTAAACATGACTCGAATTCAAATATTTGTAAATTTATTTAACTAACTTGAGAGTGGTTATTTGTAAGTGAAATTCACAGATTTTAAATCCATCCGATGGATTCTAAAATTCCAATTTTGTAGTAAATTAACATTTTTAAGTACCGTGTCTCTCCCACAAAATTTTTAAAGTACAAATCAGAACAAATCTCCCATTCCAGGGCACTTCATTGTTTCATTAATGTGAAGTTTTAATTAAGTATTAAGATGGTGAAGCAGAAATTAACGTCAAAGCAGAATAAGTAGTCTAAAAAAATACAATTTCATGATATTAAATTGTTGATTAGAAATACACTCTCTCCATTCCATTATAGCTTTCACGTTTTTTTTTTTTTAAGTGTATTTGTGAAAAAGTAGATTGTAGTTGTTTAAAATAGTACTCCCATGCACGTCTCATTATATGTTTTCAATTTTGTTATTTTCGTTCGTCTCACTATATGTTTCTCATTTGCTTTTTAACTTTTTTTTTTAAAACTACTATTTACTTTTTTATTATTATTTTCATTACTTTTCACATTATTCTCATTTGATTTTTTTGTGGGCCACCCATAGGAAGAGCGCACTAAGGTTTAGTGCATTTGAGACAAAATTTTAAATTAAGTGTATTTTGTTTCATCTATTCTCTTACCTACTTGTCATTATCAACTTCTCTTTTGATATTATTTAAAAAAGAATATACCATATCCCAAAGTATATAAAAAAGTGTGAAATTAATTTCATCACACGGTCTAGGCCTACTAAGCAGCAGAGTTTGAATCAAGATATGGTATGAGTCAAAGACTCTGATGCCATCAAATAATTTGATCTTATCTAATGCTACATGAATGTACTTGAAAATAAATGGATTTAAAAATAATAAATATAAGAAACATATATATATATATTTCAAATCATGAATTGTAAAAACATGAGAGAGAATGGAAAAGTAAAGGAGAGAGAATAGGGGGGGGTGGGAGGAAGGGGGTACAGAGGAGATATTTTAAATGACATAATTTTGGTGGAGATTTTAATTCCCTCCATTTTAAACATGAATCAAATCTATGTACTTATAAATTCTTTTAGGCTCAATTTGGATGGATGAATTTGAAAATAAATGGATTTAAAAAAAATACATGTAAGAAAGCATATATTTGAAGTTAAGAACTATAAAGAAATTGAGGAGAAATGGAAAAGTAAGGAGAGATAGAGATGAAAACGGGTAGAGAGGAGGAATTTCAAATGACATGGTTTTGAAGAGTATTTATAATTCCACCATTTTAAACATAACTCAAATCTAAGTATTTGTAAATTCATGTAGAGAGTGATTATTTGTGTGTGAAATCCACGGATTTCAAATCCATCCATCCAAATGGATCATCTGTTGGAAAAGATAAAAAAGAAAAGAAAAGCATATATAGAACACATTAATATATGAGTTAATAACTTGTATTGCCAGCCATCTAACTTCCTCTAAGGACAATGATCGATGGAGATGGGGTCTAGTTTCTTCTGGGATGTATTCGGTTAAGTCGGCATATAATTATATTGAGGAATACACAGTCTTTTCACTTCCTTCGAGAGATGATCTGAGAATTATTTGGAGCTACTCGGTACCACTTAAAGTCTCTTTTTTTTTCTCGTTCAAGATAGAATTGTTACCATCCTTAATCTCCGGAAACGAGGTGCGTTTAATATTAATTTTTCGACAACTTGTGTTCTTTGCGGCATCGAAGATGAAGATGTTGATCACCTCTTTTTCAGTGTGGGAAAGTCCTGAAATTTTGGGAGGAAATCTATGGCTGGTTTGATGTTTTCTATAATGTCCAAGACACTAAATTGGATCACTTCGTCAATCATTGTAGCTGCATGGATCCTAAAAGGAGAAACGCTTGGGCTCTAATTTGGCATTGTTCAGTTTGGCATATCTGGTCCTTAAGAAACTCGATCATCTTCAGAGGATGCATTCTGAACAAACAAGACATCGTGGAAAAAATTTGTATCTCTTCTTTCTCTTGGTTAAAGGCAAATAATTGTATCAACAGTTGGAACTCCATTAGTGATTGGTTTAGGAAACTGTTGGTCCCTTAAAGTGGTCAAGGTCTAGAGGGGGGGGTGAATAGACCTTGAGTCCAAAATCAGATTTTTCAAACTTTTTAAAGGATAGATTTTAGAACCTTACAGTAACCCTTTTTAAGTTTAAAAAAAATAGTAAGTCTACAAGAGTTTTAAAACAGGACCACAAAGGTTACAGCTGTTGACTTAACAAGTCTGCAGCTGCAGAGTTCAAAAACAACTTGCAAAAACAAATCTCTTGTAGACAAAGTATCAGAGGAGTTCTCACAATTAAAATTGTATTGAGAATTCTCTAATGTGCAGCGGAATAAAGTGAGTGTTAATGAAAAACAATATAAATCAGACTTAACAATTGAGTGACTTATGAAAGTCTACAGCTGTAGAGTCAGTTTTTCTCTTGTGATGAACACAAAGTTTTATGCACTCAGGATTTCAAAGCAATGATGAATGTAACAAGAAAATTAAATATGCAGGACAATAATATAAAGAGCAAAAGGTAAATAGACCAGGTTTATAGTGGTTCAGTGTCTATAAAAAGACCACCTACATCCACTGTTACACCACTTAGGTGCCAAATTCACTAAGAAGTGATCATAAAGATCAATACAAATAGTTCCCCCTTAGAACTAGGTTCACTCAGATTCCTATTCTAAAAAGAGATAAACTACCCTATTCACTCAGAATTTCAACTCACAAAGAGTTTTACAAAACCTAACAAAAAGATATCTACACAAAGTAGAAATATAAAACAGGTGAGGGAACAACAACAAAATGTGTGATTCTTTCTAAGAAAATCCTAACCAACTATCCTATGAATTACAAAGAATAAAACGAATAAAGCTCTTCAGAATATTGCTGGCTGTAGACTTGCATAGGTTGAATACATGTATGCTCAGGGTTGTTGTTGTTGCTTCCTCTGAGGACTTCTTCTATTTATAGATTGAGTGGAGTGTCTTATCCGTTGGAATTTCAAATTTTAAATCCAGATAAGGCTCCTCTCTCTCTATTTGGCATGTGTGAAGTGGTCCTCATTCTTCACACAGGATAGTACTAAATGTACTATGTCCTTTTCTTCAAAATTCTGGCCTCCTTGTAACTAATCTTCATTATCCTCCAGAATTAAAGAAATAACCTCCACTTAAGTACAGTTTAGTGAGTGCTAGATAGCTACACTAATAGTGCTTAAGGGTCTTCATTATCTTCAGTTAATTTCTGACTTGTACAATCTCTTCAAACAGTTCTTTGTAGCTGTAGAGTCTTCAATCTTGTAGCTGTAGAGTCCTGTCAATATCAAAAATTGGCTGTAGAGAAACCTTTCAACTGTAGGGTCATGTCTTGACTGTATAATGATCAAATATGCAGCTGTAGACTTCACTTACATCTATATGTTTCAAACACCAATTTCCTTAAAACAAGTGTTAGATCAATTCAATCAATTAAACACATTGTTTTGCACACATCAAAATCTAAACCAAGGTACTAACAGAAACCTTCTTTATGTGTTAGTTGACAAGTAGAATTTTGATGCAGCTGTTGGAATATTGTTTCTTGGGGCATTTCTTATGCTCCTAATTAATATATCTTTGCCTTTTTCCAAAAAAAAAAAATATCTTTTCCTACAGAAGGGAAAAACGTTTTTTAAACTCAGTAATTATGGGAGTAAGAATTTTAATTATGGATTAATTTTTCAATTGTAAGACGGTCTTTTTTCGAAACATTGAAAAAAGTTAAGGAATAATACATTTGCAATAGTATTTGGCTTGGTTTTGTATATATGTGGCATTTGGAAATTATGGAATGAGATTATATTCAATAGTTGTTGTCTAATTGTAGAAGACTACTTTGAATTGTTACGTTAGAATTTGGAAATGGAATTGAGCAAGATATACAAGATAATACAAGAGTTTTGCAAAGCCTGTAATTGTTTAGCTGTGATTTTTGAGTTAGTCTAAAACAAAATTAAATACATTTGATTTTTTTTCTATTCTCATTATTTTTTCACTTCTTCCTGCACATCATATGTACTAGGATGGAGGGAGTATTTATTTATTAATATATGAATTGTTATATTATAGAAAAAGAAATTTATGGTGGGACTTTTTTGGAAGTAGAAAATATATAGTGGAATTATTGTGTGCTACCACCCTTTTGGTTCATATAATGTGTTCTATATATGCTTTTCTTTTTTTTCTTATCTTTCCCCATAGATGGGAAAAACATTTTTTAAACTTTATGGAAGTGAAAATTGAAGAACTAAATTTTCGTTTTCACTAATGTAAGACATCGATATAGATGTAGGCCCATTTTAAAACGGTGTTTTCTTTTGAGAAAATAAGTTGGATTGGATTCAGTAGTAGGGGTCTCTAACAAAAAAATCTGCGCCTGGTTTACTAAGTTTGGCCTTTTATCTATAAAAGACTTTTTAGTAGGCTCGGCCTGAGCCCTTTTAGCGAAGATGCCAAATCTGAAAGCCTTTTAAAGTCCTATCTATTAAAAGAAGGGTAATGTTACATGCACTCACATCTAATCAGTAGTACAAACATATAATAAATACGCATATTACAAAATTAGTAAATCCAAAATAAATTTACATTTTTATCCTTATAAACCCTAATTTTTTCTTTTCTCCCCTATTATCTTCACGGCTGCAAACACCCACCCACCCATCATCCTCCTTCATTAAAGCCGTCGCCGGAATTGAATTGAGTGCCGCCATTGTTTTGGTGATAATGCCAGTGGAACAGCTAAAGGATCAGGATGTCACTCAAAGGAAATGTTCATATCAATGATGTTTACTTGATAGATGGTTTAAAGCATAACTGTAAGTCAATTTTATGACAAATGAAACTCCACGCTGCTTTTCACCACCGGAAAATCACTAAAAATCGCAACAAATCAAAATTGCCGGAATTAATGGAGAGGAAACTCCTTTTACAGCCGTCTAATTACTGCTCTCCACCGGAAAATGCAAGTAAAGCTCCACACCAAAGCCATCTCGCTGAAAATTGGAAATC
>JAPKLY010002759.1:11684-22520 GCA_026898435.1 Prunella vulgaris | reverse complement strand
TTGAGTATCCTTTTTTCGCTTAGTACAAAACTTGCTTCTAGACGAAGTATATACGAGTTCTCTGCCTATCCCTTCACATATGTGGGTTCTATGGCTTTCTTTAATAAAACATTTAGGGTCCCGAGAGGAACCGCTAATGAGTTCTGAAACAAGAAAAAAAGTCGCAATTCAGTTTCAAATGGTTTGAGCTTGGAAGCAACCTGCTATCTATCAATAGACGAGAATGCTTCGCCTATCTATTCTATTATGGCCGGCTTGAAGACATCAGAGGAAGACCATCATCTCTGGGTACGATCATAGCTTCTGAACTTCGTCCACCCTTGGGGATAACCATTAGCATTGAGGTCAATGACCACACCACCTCTATCATACATACGACATTACACGAAGCGAGAGTGCATGGTCAACACACACCTAAAGCGCCTACGTTCCGCTTGCAGCCACAACCTAACTTGCACGAGATTCAACAACCGAAGCTACTGGTAGTCCCGAGGGGGGCGGCATCCTCCTATAATAAATAGTAAGCAGTACTGAACGAGCGAGTCATCGGTCCGGGGAAAGAAAGGCCTTTGCTTATCTTACTCTTATTAGTCGCTCTATCTATTGGTACCAGCCGGGGCTTTGCGAGCTACTTACTTTATCTGAACCCTCTACCGACAGATGCGCGAATTGCACTGGTCATTGCGCGAAATGTCCTCTAAGCCAGTCAGTCAATGGAGGGACCGGGGCGCTAGGTATTTCCTTTCTTCTGGCCGTAGGTGTCATCAATGCCATTGAGCTTCGGTACTCTAAAATAGTAGTAGGAGTTCGCTTCTGAGTGAGCTTCCTTCCTTATGCTCTGGCCTGACCTTCACGAACAGCTTTCTTTCAGCTACCAACTTCAAAGCTTGATCTCATCTCTCTTCTTTTGAAAGTAAAGTACTCTACTTGTTGGCATGGAAGGAGTTCATCTTGAATTGCCAGTACAGTGATTGGAGGTCTTCCTCACCTGTTCTAGTGACATAGGCCCATCCGGTCGAGAGAAGAGCCTTGAGGCGAAGAACCGCTTTAAGCCTATTGGTTCCCTTCCGTTCAGTACAGACAGAGTTCAAACAGAAATCTCTCACTCAGCAGGTGCCAATGCGCTGACGTAAGGACAGTAAGACTTAGGACATAGGGTACCGGCTGCTAACCTTCGCTTCAGTCGGTAGAAAAGGGGAATTTATCTCACAAAGGTCGATAGTAGCTCAAAGGACGGAAGTAAATACTGGACTTCTCGCCCACCAAAAAGCAGATGGAGCAGGGAAGAAGCCCCATTCGTTGAATATCTACCTCCCATTTATCTATTTTCTTTAGTTATTTACTAGAGCAATTATGATCTGGAAGTTGATCCGGGGCAAGTGTTCGGATCTATTATGACATAGCCATGAGGCGCTCAACGGACCTTTTAATCGCATAAAACCTTTTTGTAGCTTTGAATTGATGCAAAAATGATCTTACAACCCGATGATATGAATTCATCTATCCCAAACCACGAAAGTAGCCATTGAATTAGATATACTTCAAGTAGGAACCATCACCATTTAATTAGTTGATTATATAATCATAAAGGACGTAACCTAAGGGAATGGAATGACGTGATAGGTCACAAGTCGTCTGTCTTTAAAGAAAAGTCCCAGGGCAGAGACAAGATAGTTAGCTAAGCCCCTTCAACCCTTAGTTAATCAGCAATCTCCACTAGCACTCAGAGAGAATCAGCATCCACTTCTGGCTTTCATGGCCACCTTCTCCTGTTGAGCCAGCCTGATTGGTCGAATGAAAACCCCTTCAAAAGCAAGCTGATTTCACACAAACTACAAACTAAGTCCCCCTTGTTTATCCTAATGCAAGCGATCCAAGTCAAAGGAGAGGAATGCTCAATCCCGATCCACGCTAAGGAAAAAGATCCAACTGAGAAGAGTGTAGGAGTCCAGTGGGTCCAGATTTTTGCCTTGGTTAGGCGACAATCATGGTCTTGGTGATTCTTACGATTACGCCGCTTCTTTTTTTTAGGAAAGGAAGCCCACTCGAGTCAACATCCATTTCACTATACATACGACAATTCTGATTCTGCCACATAACGCATAACCTATACTTCACGCTAAGCTGCAATCTAATGCCCGGGGAACGCAATAACTTAACATTTCCCGGCATTACTTATTGGAACCGTAGTCAAAAGGTCTTTGAGTACCCCTTGTCTCGCAAGTGCTATGTGCGCGCATACCAACTCTTTTGAATCCCTTCTTATTGGCCTCGAAGTGGCGGTCCTAATGGGTTTTCAGTTCCTATAAGTTCGAGGAGATTCCAAGCTGGTCATTCGACAGCTCACTGGTGAATCTAGGGTACCAAGTTGGAAGGTAGCCCTGTGCCAAAGAAAGTACCAATCCCAGCGTTGGACGAAGATCGGTCCCCTCTCAGACTTCCGTCGTCATGGTAAGCTTGATGAATAAAATAATTCGCTTTAGTCTCTTCCTTCAGCCTAAGGCCGTCAAAGACACATCTATTACGGAAATGCCATATGGCCCAAACACATGTCACAAAGGCGACGCGCCAAAGCGCAAGGACTTGTGACCCGAAAGAAGCACTCATCGCTTGGATGAGCAACCCGTTAAACCCAAACTGGAAATCGAAAAAAAGCCTTCAATCAATAGAGGTAGTCATATTCCAGTGCCGACTGCATGTACGACTAAAATGAAAGCTGCGATTGCAACTCTTGTAGAAAAAGAGGGGGCGGGGAAGTTATAAGGAGTCAAAACCTGTATTGATGACCATGCTTAACAAGCTCCTTTAGGGGGAGACTAAATGCTCATCCAACGAGAAAGCTAATCCAGTGGAAGATTGAAGATCTCGGGCTTTCTTTCCTCTACTTAGCTAAACGAAAGGGCTTTCGCCCCGTATTTGCAGTTGAACCAACCTTGGAACCCATAAGTCGTCGTCCAAACACCGGCGTAAAAGCTGCTCCGAAGCTTATTTATTGTATTGACTGAAACTTCGACTTCAAGCAGTAACCCTCTCCGAACAACAGGAGATTCCTACGCTTCCCCATTCCTCGAATTACCTCTAAAAAGCAAAGGAAATATGCACTTTGAAAACCGTACTTTCCACTTTCTTTCAGAGATTTAGTTCGTGTTACGTGTAACATCTCCCTCAGAAAGAGAACAAACAAGAGGGAGGCTTTCCCCTTCCTTGCTACGATCCGATCTAGAGAAATCGATCTTTCTCTCGGCTAGCCAGAAACAGAACATGAGGAATTCACCCGGATAGACCAATCTGATGGGAGGTCTCTTTCGGACAACAGGATAAAAATCCCAATTTTAGCTGCAAGATCAGATAGATCACGAACTAGATACAAATATACGATACTGATTCGATTGTTCACGAGGAAGACGCAACAACACACTTTTCTCAATCCTCAAAGAGGCGATGCAAGGTCTACTTCCCTTACTCTTCGACAAGACATCAGCAAATACAAAGGAAGACGAAAGACGAGAGCAGAGCTACAAGAATAGGCGTAGCAAATGAAATATAAATTTTAAGCAAAAATAGATGCTTTCAAGACCCTGTCCTTTCTTGAAACAATTTCAACAAAAGCATCGTATAAAAGTGGAAGACGGAATTACCTAAGGAAATTTCGAGCGAATTACGAAAGTTTTAGCGAAAAATGACACATTTATCCTGAAGTCTTTGAAAGATTGGGTTCGTGGTCCGTGTTTTCTTGTCTTAACTTCCTCCCCGTCTCACTTGGGAATCTTCCTATTATATTCTTCTTGCCTGGCAGCATTGGCTGAAGACTCCGGACTGATCCCTTAGATGGTTTTGACATCTTGCGATGTTTTTTGAGACAAAGCACCTCGTTCCATTCCCTGTGTACCGTCCATCCGAGAACCTTGGTCCCACTTCGAAGTTTGTAACTGGTTGCGATACTGGAGCTTCGTGATTGACAAACCAACTCAATCTTGTCCAACCGCGGGTACTCGTACCTCTTTTCCTTTGATTTTACCTTTAATATAATACATTGATGGTATGTCGATGGGACCGCTTGGTATTTCTTTTATGAATCTATGGTCTGCCCAGAAGAGCGTGATATGATATGTCGTCGGTGCAAAAACAACCTGGAACTCTATCGGACTCTTGAAAGGTCCAACGTTACAATTGACTCTCACCATCCCATTCCTACAAAAATCTATTTGACAATTCTAACTAAAATCATATACCTCGATAGGTGCTCCTCCAATGTGTTCTTTGGGAATGCCTAGCGCTTCAACAGTGGACATAGGTATGAGAAGCGGAGTCAGGATCAACCATCACTCTCTTCACGGCCACCCCATTCATCTCTGCTTTAACATACAATGAACGGTTGTGGAAGGGGCGCCAACATGTCATCATATCATCGGTGAAAATGACAGATTCCATCTTCTCGCGAGTCACTCGCCGAACTCCTTCAGCCATGAAAGACTGTGAAGAATTGAGGATCATGATTCTCGCCAAGGCTTTCACAGCATCAGCCCTAACGGATTCGGTGAAGCATACTTTTTAGAAAAACGCCAGGAGTTTTTTATTCTTCTTCAACCTTTCTTCCAAGAATACCGAGTTAGGACATGAGGGAACAAAAGGAGCTGAAAGCGAAGTGTCCCACGAGCACCGGCTGCTAAAGCATTCCTTGAGCTAAGCTAAATCAATCAATAGGTACGCCCTTTGCATTCAGGAATGATTCCCCAGCTTCGCTCCACGATCTAGGCACGAAGATGACTATCCGAAGGAGTTACCTAAGGAAAGACATCCATTCTTACATTTGGTACGAGTTAGCCCACTTTATATCCATGGTTAACAACTTCTTGTGTGTTATGTATGCCTTTAAACTATGTTTGACCAACAAGAGCGAGGGTACGAAGTAGATACTGATCGAAGAGCAGCAAAGAGAAAGATGCGGGCAGAGCAGAGTCCCAGATGGGATTGCACATTCTCCTCAGTAGGGACATCTTTGAAACCGGATCATGCAACAACCGTAGGCGTACCGAAGTCAATGGTTGATGCGACTCCCATTCCCACAGTAATACCAATCTATGTTACCGGGTTAACCAGTCTAAACAACAACTGGAGCAATTCATAGCTCGGGAGGGCGATCATTCACCAGGAGAACAAGGACAATAAATACACCAATCCCCTCGGGGACTTATGTCCTTGACTCCTTCACTTAGCAAAGCGAGGAGAATAAACCCCACCTCCTTCCGCTTCTAAATATTATATTCCCAAAAGGGATCTCCCTTGAATCGCATTAGTACGGATATCCCACTCTTCCCAAACTATTCCAGACAGATTACAAGGCTTATCCTTTCCATCCTACTGGCCGTTAGGCGTTACTTTGCTTTAGGACCTATAATGGGGCATACCGCGCATCCTCCTGGGGCTCTTTTCGATCAGCATCGGTATTCCCTCTACAAAGTCAACCCAACAACCGAGCAGAAAGCTTCCCCTTGACGATGAAAAACGAGGAAGACAACTATTCGAATTACACCTTCGGATAGATCGATTGAATCTTTCCACTCCTAGAAGACAAGGGAACAACTCGTCGAAAGAGACCTGAGGAATAGATCGAAGTAAACCCTCCACAAAGAGGGAAATTGATCCAGTCTGCCATGAGTGATTTACTTCGTGTTCCGTCTCGACATAAGCTTGATTTAGCTTCATCCCATTCTTCTAAGCATTCTTTTTCTAGAAATATCGTTAATATTAATACGAATAAAAGGAAAGGTTGAGTTTCGATCAATTAGGAAGATAGATGTGCTAGAGTACCTTCTCGACACCATGAGCCTAGCCGTGTGTAGCCCGAAATGGGCTCGCGAAGCCGGTAAGTCTGAGGGGGGAAGCCCACTTCTCAACGATTGAGGCGACAAACAAGACCTTTTCTTTTGCCTTGTTCTCCTTCTTGCTTGGTCCAAAAGTGAGGGAATAATTGCACGTATACATCTATTTTTCGACTAGTACAGGATATCCTGCCGCCCCTACATCTGAAGAACCTCTAGCTCTTGTTGCGGCATAGCAGCCCGACTATTCCTTGGCTTCTCCTCTATTTGAAGAAGTGGAAAGACTTGAATCGACCTTTCCTACGATGTTATTCGATGAGCATTCTTCCTGGTATTGAAGCGCTGGAAAGCCAAGAGTAAACTAGCTTGTTTTGTCAGGTTAAGCAGAAGTATCTGACTCCGCCAATTCGGAATTGAATTACCAGTTGAACTTATATACGTCACCAATTCCACGATGGTTGTTAGTGAAAGAAAGGTTGTTAGAATAGAATGTCCTTCACTCAAAGAAGAGAAAGTCCGTAACGTAAGCGGCATACCAGGACTGGACTCTCCTTGGGATCATAGTATAGCCATTTTAGTAGTTATTAGTTGATCTTTCCCGCCGCTAATGAGCTTTTGAGCTATCACGCACACACAGGTAGCGACTTCAGTTAGCCGCGAAGTCACTTCCGACAATCATCTCTTTATTTTATAGTAACAGCCTGTAATATTAACCTCAAAGAGAACCAATAGCGATGACCAGACCAAGTCCACTCTTTTGATTTTGCCTAGAAGTGAGTCATTGATACCGGCTCTTCCTTCTGTGGTTCGGGTTCGCCTTTCCCTGTCGAAGGCGGCATTGGTCTTATCCTATATCTAGGATAATGCTTGCTTTAGGAAAGACGAGAAATCCTCCAATAAAAGCAAGGTGCGGAGTCTTCTTCTTTTTCTTTGAGACGAATGAATTCCGATACTGGAAAAACTGTCGTGATAGGAGAAGGGAGCTTACTCCGCAGTCGCTCTTGGTGGTTTAGTAGGATTCTTGAAGAAGGTAGCCCCTGACTCTCGGTCTTCTGTAAAGGTAGCGAAGTCACTAACTAGATAGGGGAAGCGCTAGGCTACTAGAAGGGATCGACCCTACACCCGGTTCAATTCGTTTTGAGTGAAATCCCCCGGCAACGTCCTTACTTAACTTACCTGGCTCCAGGGAAAGACATTCTTTTCTTTAGGAAAGGATCTCAAGCATCGCGATTTAGCTGTTGTGTGGAAAAGATCGAAGAATGTGTTCCTACGGTTGAAGAAAGGACTGATTTGCCAGCTGTTCCAGTATTTTCTTGACCCCGCTTTAGCCTCTCCTTTCTTCTTTCTTCATCTGCGCTTAAGGCAAGCCCTTTCACCCACGAATGAAATTAGCAGTCTTAATGGTGTTCACCTTCACCCCCAGGGAATAGATCAAAGGGGAATAATGAGCTACTTTTGTAGCGGTTCTCGCCGCTGCTCTTCCTGTTCTTCCTTACGACTAGAGCTAGCGCAGATAGTCTTAGCTTCCTCTTCCTTCCGGCCGGCATTCAAGGGATGTTTTATTCTGGATCTCATCAGGTAAGGATTTGAGCGGTACACGGAACACGAACACAATCTGTCAAAGGACCAAGAAACAATGGTTTTTCCCAGTCCGGAATTCATTGACAAAACCCGGGTTTTTTGGCATAAAAATGACCAATTCTCGAAAAGACTTATATTAAGCAATTGTTTCAATTTCTGTCCAATATCAGCATTTTTATCGTACTTTTTTCATCTCCATATAGCGATGAAAGTTGCATTTTTCTTTTTCTTCATTCCTAGTTGCTACTGGAACGATCTCTAGTGTGAAGTCTTAACAGTCTCCCTTCTTTCTTTCTTTCTGAACTCGAACTGGCTATGGATGTTGTTTCTAGGCGATGTGGTGGTTGCTTGCCTAAACAAACCAAACCAGCTAGTCCATGATTTCACACCCTGCTGCTAAAGGACAGTATGAATGCAAGAATGCAGCTAACATCAATCGGTATTCCCGGTGCACTAAGAGCGGTAATACCCGACCCGCTGCTTTATTCCCCAAAAGTACTTGTTCTTCTTGGTCAAAGACCGGGTGTTAGCTTGGAGATTGATAGCTGGGGCTCGGTTGTTAGCAGGAGTTCCTGTTGTTCGCGCATGTCCGACTTCGGTCTTCTACTTCGTACCCTCAACCTGTCTTCTTCTTACTCACGATTCTCGAGTGTTGAGTCCTTTGCTTTAGCTCGTCTCTGTAGCTACTGTCCCTTTCTTTGACCAAGAACAAGTTATTTCGTAGAAGAGGAAGAGAGCTTTCCTTAACCTTTCCTTTACTTCTTTCTGAGAACAATTAACTCTGAAAAAGTCAGTATTTTGAATTGCAGATTTGCTGGATTCTTTCTTCCTGGAATAAGGTTCCCCAAAGGGGACTTGCTACGCTTCTACTAATACTATACTAAAAGTAGTAGTCCGGCTCAAATCCTTACCGATCATCCTTTGCCTTTGTTCATCGGATTCTTTTCCATCTACAGGAACAGGAGAGGAGGGATTTCTTCCCATGAAAGGTCAAGGGATTTGCCCGATCCCGATCTTTACAGCTTTACTTCTAAATTAACTTCAACAAGAACGAAGGGGCCATTAGGCGAAGCCGCTTTCTAGACTTTATGAAGAAAAGCCACTTTTCCTACTTGAGGTCAGGAAGATGACATCAAAACCTAGGAGGGCGGATTTCCACGCTTCTGCTTCTGATCTTTCTCGATTTTATATCGCTATTGTATTGCTGCCAACCAGAGTAGCCGTTAGGCGAAGAGGAGAGTAAGAGACTCGGAGAAGAGTCGCTTTTAAGCCAAGGTTGGAATTTATTGTTGTTGATGTTGAGGAAAGAGTTCCGTCAGCCGAACAAGAGCAGTTGTTAAGCGAGGAGAGAGATCCGTTTGTGGAGAATATCAGAGTTACGAACTTTACTTCAGGCGGAACAAGTTCCCATTCTTACTTATCTTCTGAGGAAGCAGAAGAGATTCCAAAGCTTCTCCTTCGGACGCTAGGCCTCTACTTTCCGACATGACATCTGAGGGTGGGTTGTTTACGAAGTTCAGCCTATTCTTGTCTATTCTTACAGGAGATTAATCTACCTTACTTACGAGACTTTCCTCCTTTCCTTACTTCTAATAGAACCTGGAGACTAGCTATAGCTCTTCTCTTGCGCGCTTCCCTGCTTTAGCTCACCACTCCACTCATGCTTCTTCTCTTTGTTAAAGATGGAAAAGCCTTTTAGAAGATCCATTTTCAAGGAATGTATGAGGCAACCAAGGGTAGTTGCGGAACTGCCTTCTTTCTTTGATCTGGAGCTGCTTCTTTTGTAGTCGGTCGGCTTGTGATGAGGGCTACTCTCCTGAGGCCTCGTAGTAAGGCTTCGAGTCATACTCTTAAACCGTCATTGCGGTCGATTGGTGGCGTGTGTGATCCTTTTCGCACGAAAAGATATGATAAACGAATACGTATCTAGGTTTACGTATCACACTGCTGCCAATGTGACCTTGGTAGGATATGAAAATCCTATATTGTCTAGTGAAACTTCATGGATTGGATTCACGGCTCACTGCGTAGAGGCACCTGCTTTACTTAAAGACTGCTTAGCAGTACGATATCCGAACAGAACAGTGCTTGTGTCAGAAAATGAGCCAAACAAACCTCGCGCTCACAGCAGGACAAAACATAAATAGGGAACTTCACGGGAAGCAACTAACATAGAAAAAGAGGAATAGAATGCAAACTTCGAGTAGCACTCGTAGACAAATGCCACAGAAGGAACAGAATAGGCATCGAGCAGAGAAGAGGCCAAAGCTACCTGCAGCACACAAGCACATTCATTGATGCATCGAATGCTAGTGTTTTCGCCTTATCCGCGGTTAGAGAATCCTCTGTCGGGATAAAGGCAGTTTTCTCTTTTTGAAAAAAAGAAATGAACCTCCTTCCTTCATCTCAGATGCACAGTGAATCGCGGAGCGAAGACCTTTGATATTAATGGAAATAGGAATATAATATTTCAAAGAGCTGTTAGCAGGGCTTGTTCACGAGTAGGCTGCACATGAACTAGAAGAAGCCACAGACAGAACAGAATCGCTTGGTAAAGAAGGAGGTCCGGGAGAAAGAAGTCTACATCCATGAACTGAGATACGTATTCGTTTATCATATCAACGATACGTATCTTTTCACTTCACTCCAGTCGCTTATGCTTGAGAAAGAAAACAACTAAGAAACTAGTTGTTTAGCTTATTGTCGCTTTACTTGACTAGAACTTCCCCCCGGTAATCACTTCACTTATTGATGAATCTTAATAAATTATTTATGTAAAGTAGTTAGGTTAGATCACTTGACTCTTTTCCTTTGTTTGATCAAGGGGATCGAAGGGAGTGCGATAGGGCATCATCTATCCGGGTCGGTGCCGGACTCCTTTGTGAATCAGTCCCTTTCCTTGTCTTCAAGAGTTCGGTTAGTTGATCGAGAAAGCGGCAGGACCGTCAAGCTTAGCCTTGAGTTGGACTGCGGTCCCGCGAAGCTGGTATCCTCAGACCGCCTAAGAGACTTTCCGACTGTCGAAGGAAGGAAGTTCACTTTTTAGTGACCAGAAATTTCATAAGAGAAGAAAGATCGTAGCGTAGCTGTCTGTATAGTAGAAGAGTAGCGAAGCAGAAATTCTCGTAGAAAAGATAAGAGAAAAGTTTGCTCCTTATTCTAGGGGGGGTCGCGGTTTGAGTTGGGTTCGTGTGACGAGACTTGATCAAGAAATATCGTAAGAGAAGAGAAAAAAAGTTCAGAGAAGGTTGGAAAGTGGTACGCCCGGTTCACCACTCGAAAGAGATCAGAGAACAATCAATCAAACGTAAAAAGAATCCATAAGACGAAGAAATGTTAGAAGGAGCTAAGTTAATAGGTGCGGGAGCTGCAACAATCGCTTTAGCTGGAGCTGCAATCGGAATTGGAAACGTATTCAGTTCTTTGATTCATT
>JAPKLY010002759.1:0-10368 GCA_026898435.1 Prunella vulgaris | reverse complement strand
TTCCTCCGGAATCCAATGAACAACAACGATTACTTAGGATCAGCTTGCGAATTTGTGGCACCGTAGTAGAATCATTACCAATGGCACGCTGTGCGCCTAAGTGCGAAAAGACAGTGCAAGCTTTCTTATGCCGAAACCTAAATGTTAAGTCAGCAACACTTCCAAATGCCACTTCTTCTCGTCGCATCCGTCTTCAGGACGATCTAGTCACAGCTTTTCACTTATCAGTGAGTGAAAGATTTGTCCCCGGGTCTACGTTGAAAGTTTCTATAGTAGAACTCATTCGAGAGGGCTTGGGGGTTCTCTTAAGAATAAAGAAAACGAATAGAATCTAATTCATGTTCACAGAAGAGCGGATCCAATACCAAGACGACTTCTTTCTCAGGAAGTGCAGCAAGTACTTGATAAATTCTGGAATATCATACCCCATGACAGATATACTGACCGACAAGATCAATAGTAGAATAAGGAAGTTTTTTCGAGAGCTTAGATCCGCATGAGGTTTTTTCCGTTATGACAGAAAGAGTTGTGAAAGAAAAAGCTTCTAAATAGTAAAGCTACTACAGCTATGACTAAAAGAAAGATTATTCCCTTTATGATATGACCTAACACAAGCGGATTTCAGCATGTTAGGCTAGCCCTCTTTCTTTAGACTTTAGAAAAAAGTGGAAACGTGCTCCCTCACGCTTTGACTATTTTGAGATAAGAATCACTCAAGGGGCCCATAACACTATAGTTTTCATTTACTAAAAAGACTTCAATTGATTCACTTCGCTAGCCAAGCCTTGACCGTTACAGGCAGAGTTATTGAACAAGCGATTGAAGACCGTTCGCTAACTATCTAGCTGGGCTTAGTCAGCTTTTACGACAATGGGAGCACCTTGGTCTTTGATATAAGCTTTTGCAGCAGACGGATCTGTAAATGTTTTATACTTTGCAGTTGGAATTGCTGTCACACAACTCTTTCATGAAGTCCTTTGAACCTTCCAAGGCAGCAGCCTCAGAAGAAGGTCCGAAAGTAGGCTCTGCAAGACCTTAACAAGATCATTAGCAAGACCAGCAAGAAGTGGAGCCTCTGGACCTACTACAACCAGTCCGATTCCCCATTCACGGCAAAACGGATCACTGATGAGCTATCGGAGATATCAACATACTCTATACAAGTTGCGTCTCCTGAGCCATAAATTCAAGGTTAGCTCGTTAAGAAGAAGACATACTCGCCATTAACCGCTTAGCGGCAACATATCCTCAGGAAAGGGGTTTGAAGAAGACACATTCGTATCCCTGCAAGGTCTCGTGAGCATCCTAGAAATGCCGGTTTAGGCCACGATTTCGGTCTTTGAGGAAGTTGGCCCGTCTAGTGGCGCTTTCATGAATGGGCGATTACAGCATTCGGGAATAAACCCTTTGTAAGACAAGTTTTTCATAGGCAATGCACCGGGGAAGCCATTCAGTCAGTAGGAGTTGGCATTAAACATTAAATAAGCTCGTTGCGGCGAATCTGCTCTTAGTTAGAAATAATAGGTTGGAACTCTTTAAACATGATACGCTTATTCAGAAAGTACGCATTTCTGGCTCTAAGTCAGCTGGGTTGGATCGAACTAGTTGGTTTGGCAGGAAGCTAATTGCATAAAAGAAGCATTCCACTTTGGGAAAGAGAATAGAAGGAGTCATTATAGGATCCCTCTGTATTGCATTGGGTTCACTGGAGTTTATATAAAGCGATACGCAGAAGAGAGAGAATCCGTCTGTCTTTATAGTTTTATAGTGCGGATGGACTGACCGCATCAAAGCTTTCCGGTTCTATTCCTTTATGATATGAAGAAAGGCTTGTTATCGTCTTCGGTTAGCTCTTTCTACTGCTTTCCTCCGCTTAACACAAAAAACAAGCTCCAAAACCCATTCCGGTGGTGGATTGAAATGGGTTTTTTTATTATCCTATATAAGGAAAGTGTACATTGAGTCCTAACCAGACCCCGTGTACGGATAGAAAGTCGATTTATCCGATAATTCTTTTTCCCATGCTTTCTGTTGGTCAACAACCAACCGCAGCTCTCATTTACTTTTTCACAGGAAGGACTCTCTTTCTGGAATCAATTGATAAAATCAAAGTTAAAATGCCTCAATTAGATAAATTTACTTATTTAACACAATTCTTCTGGTCATGCCTTTTCCTCTTTACTTTCTATATTGCCATATGCAATGATGGAGATGGAGTACTTGGGATCAGCAGAATTCTCAAACTACGGAACCAACTGGTTTCACACCGGGAGACCAACATCCGGAGCAACGACCCCAAGAGTTTGGAGGATATCTTGATAAAAGGTTTTAGCACCGGTGTATCCTATATGTACTCCAGTTTATTCGAAGTATCCCAATGGTGTAACGCCGTCGACTTATTGGGAAAAAGGAAGAAGATCACTTTGATCTCTTGTTTCGGAGAACTAAGTGGCTCACGAGGAATGGAAAGAAATATATTCTATTTGATTTCGAAGTCCTCATATAGCACTTCATCCAATCCTGGATGGGGGATCACTTGTAAGAATGACATAATGCTAATGCATGTTCTACACAGCGAAGGAAGCATCGGGTTTTAATCTCATTATGACTTGGTCGTTCGGAAGAGCACTCGATCAGAATAGTGGAATGGAGGGCACTACAATACAAGAAAAAAACCGACCCGCTTCAGACAAATGTATGTCTGCCTCCATCATCATTTTTCATTCATGACAGATGAAGATTACAATAGTATCAGATACAATACATAAAGAACCTGGGTGAAAGAAGGACATTTTCATTTTAATGCTTGCTTGAGCGGCGGCTTCGGCTCGTTCTTTCTGGACGGAGATAGATTGAATCTTTTTTGCAGTTTCTGAACAGTCACCTTGCCCCGATCCAACCAGAGCGTAAGGGCGCTTTTTTGATGAGTCCCGGCTTCCTTCCAACAGGCAGATGGCACCTCTTGCCTGGTCAATCAGCATGTTCTAACACGTGTTCTTTGGTGTGAGTATGTATTTCATATTCGTTACAGCCCAATCGGCTAAGGAAGGTCCAACAACGTGCGACATGTGGATTTGATTCACCCTTAGTAATGGTAATGATAGGATTGGTCTATCATCTCTCATACCAGTGAATCGGGTCGCATACATTGGAGCGAGAGAGTACTGGCTCACCGCTGTGGATGTAGGTGTTCCCATGAAACGAACCGGTGCCACATTCCGCTAGGATACTGGCTGGAGTTGGTCTCACCGTAGTGTTCTACGAAAGTTCCAGCTCGATGAATCACCCATTGGTGGTTTCAACTATCGTTTTATAAGCGGCCATAGAATTCAAGTATTAAAAAGATAATGCAATACAGGATTGAAAAAAAGAAAAGTGCTTTCTAGAAGCTTAACTGAACTGAGTTTTTATCTGTATACTTTAGAGCTTCGTCCTCGAGAACGGCTTCTGTCAGTCTTGCGCGATCCAACATCCTCCTTATCTTTGTCACTGGATTTGTTTCTATTGGTTTTGCCCGGATTGGTATCATAAAGAAAAGGGGAAGGGCTCGTCTACCCACATCGACCTAGAGCTTAGGCTTATCTTTATGTTTTGGTTCCTTTGATTGATTTATTTGTAAACCCTTCCCCTTCATTCCATCCAGCCTTACTATTCTTTCAGGGAAACTCCTGAAGTTACGTCTTTCAGTACTAGGACTCAAGTCAAGTAGTTGAGATAAGCTCTTTGCTCTTTGTCAGATGCCCTTAGTTTAGTTAAGTTCCTTTTGTCCTATAGGTTCGTTCTAAAGGTCAGTGGTTCAAGTCAATAAGCGAGGAGGCCCTTCTCACTCAAGCATTTACTTTTCGAGTTAGAGACCAACGTCTTGGGGCTAACGTGGGATCCGCTCAAGGTAGCTTGCTTACTCTCAGCCACTAGTTAGACGGAAATCCCTTGACTTCGCTTATGCCCTTATGCAGTAAAGAAAGCAAGTGAGGCGGGCTTCCATTCGAAGTAACAGGATTCGATGTTGCACCATTTTCAACTCTTATCGGGATCCGGAGTTTTTTGAGAAAAGGTCCCATCCTTCAATATCATGATTGGGTCGACCAGGCCAGATCATGAGTGAATAGAAAATAGAAAATGTACATAGCTCTTCCAGCTGAAATACTTGGAATAATTCTACCACTTCTACTAGGAGTAGCCTTTTTAGTGCTAGCTGAACGTAAAGTAATGGCTTTTGTGCAACGTCGAAAGGGTCCTGATGTAGTGGGATCGTTTGGATTGTTACAACCTCTAGCAGATGGTTTAAAATTGATTCTAAAAGAACCTATTTCACCAAGTAGTGCTAATTTCTCCCTTTTTAGAATGGCTCCAGTGGCTACATTTATGTTAAGTCTGGTCGCTCGGGCCGTTGTACCTTTTGATTATGGTATGGTATTGTCAGATCCGAACATAGGGCTACTTTATTTGTTTGCCATATCTTCGCTAGGTGTTTATGGAATTATTATAGCAGGTCGGTCTAGTAATTAGGGGGCGGCCGTTCGGTCGCCTATGATACTAGGACCAATAGGTCAAAAATAGGTTTGTGCCGCAGGTGTTGAACGATCTACTCTACACAGGTGTGGGCTTACAGGGCTAGGGCTCATAAACCCTTTCTTTCATTCATCAATAGGGCCCTGGTTGGTCACTTTTCTGGGCCGGGATCGATAAGTAGAAGTCATAAAAGAGAGATCTTTCTATTATTCTTTTTATATCTAAATAATAGAAATAAAAAGATTCGCTGTCTTTTAACCGGCTCTTTTCTTCTTTGTCAACGCTACTAAGGACCTATAGGTTTGCCTACTTGACTTATGAAAGAGTTTGAGAATGGGTTATGCAAATAAGGAAAGGGCGCTACTTAGTTTCGCAAGCCTTTGCCATTGTCAGTCAACTAAGTAGGGCCTGAGGCCCCCTGCGAATCCGTAAATCTGAGGAGCATGCCGCAACAAAAGGATGGTCCCCTATGCATTTCATTTTCTTTACGGAAGGGAAAAAAAAGTACCCCCATCATAGTGAACCTCTCCTTGTGATCGGGATGAGGTAGATGCCTCCCAGCCGGGGGGGCGGATCGAATCGGAGTTTCCTTAGGTAGCCACCGACCTACAGTTATCCTTAAACTTCCGTGCTTGGTGGAGAAGAAGCGAACAAAGGTACGCTCGCTTGCTGTCTTGTTCTCTGTCGCGAACTGGGATCGCTCGCCAGCTAGGTCAGATTGGAGCAAGAATGGTCGAGAACATATTACCCAACTTAGGGGACAAGGGGCGGAACGACCTCTCGATCTACTTACAGCAGCCCAGGAATAAAAACGTCGTCTAGGCGTTCCCTCTGGCTCCGATCTCCCCTACGCCTAGGACGTTGTCTGGGCCAAGAGCCATAGTTAGTTGCTGTTTCCATTCGGTTCTTTCTTTCTCGTTGTTGATACCGGCAAGACCCAGCCAGAAGAGCTGGTTGGTAGTGAGAGGACTCTTAGTACCTGCATACCCAAAAGGGGGCGCTGGTTAAAATAAAAAACAATCAAATCATTTTCTTTTCTTTCTTGCTCGCCCTTAGCAGCGGGAAAGGAGTCTATCTATCTGCCTAGCTTTGGTAGATTTCCCCCAACGCAATCCACAGAAATTCCACGAATCCCTTGGTGGATAAGTCCGACGACTCAGCAGCAGTGCGGAATTGAAGTTTCTCCGTCTGGTGGATCTGATCTATAGTTAGGGGGCAATACATACCAAAAGGTTCGAAGAAGGAAGGCGCATATTCGTATATAACCAACCCACCCTTCTGTTCTGTATAGTATAACCTATTCACATTAGTGAAGCGGCTGGATGCATAAGGGAAGCGCACGTTTATGAGACCTTTGTCGGGATGCATAGGGGAGTCAACCTACGAGCACGGAAGAGAGGGAGGGTAAGCAGTCTAACGTACTGAACAGTAGCGTTAAGGCGCCTCGGACCTTCTTCCTTCGTGCCCGCAAATATGCCTGTCTATTCTCATCCCATCTAATAAGCCCTTTTGGTCCCGCAGGCCCATCTTCTTATTTTATTATATTAGCCCCAGGCTGATAGGAACATTGGTCGACCCGCCCCGAGATCCCCAATCTGAGGGACAACCAGTCACTGCCGGCAAATCCTCGGTGACCCGCGAGACTTTCTTTCGAAAGAGTATCCTTGGCTACGTCGGCAGTCGTCTTCCAAAAGCTATCCCTCGGCCTTCTCAATTGGATCAAAGCTCTTCCACAGAGATAGTCTTCTGATCCATGGTCGATCAACCCTTGAAAATGATGGAATGACGTGGTCGGAAATAAGCTCCGCTCCTCATATCCTTTCTAATCTAATATGTCCACGGGTCCGTCCTTACTCTAGGGTTATAGGCAGAAGCTGAAGTGGTTTGATGATTTGGATTGAATAGATAGAACACCCGGAAATAAGCAATTCGATCAACTATCTCCCGTAAGGCCTTTCTTTAAGACCAGAGTGGATAGGGCGGCTAGGCGAACTGTGGGAGGAGATCCAAGAAGATTGGGTACACATATGAAAGAGCTCAGAAGAATTGGCATGAGCTGCATCACATGAACCAAGACCTTGGGCCAGAGCTGATGGAGAAAGAGACATGACACATATATGCGTAATTCAAAAGGGCAAGGTAGGTCTTACATAGTCTAGTTTAGTCTAGTCAAAGAGAAGAAGAAGAATATAACTAGAACATAATAGTTGTAGAAGTTGTCGAGGATTCAATTCCATCGAACCTCTTGATGGTCTATTCTACACTCTTGGTCTATTAACAAGGGTACTATCTCTTTCAAAAATATTGAGTAGTAAGCCACGTAGCCGCTCTTGTTGAACCTGTACTTATTTATGGCTTCACTCCTCGGGGGAGGACTCCATCATATCCAAACCATTTTTTTTCTCGACCAGAGAAGAGATATGCGAGGTGACCTTATCACACTATGGCTTCATTCCAATAGGGCCTATCCATATCGAAAGGGTCTACCATAAGCCTTTGAGGAGGGAGCGCTTTCCCAACGTCTTTCAGTAAACCATTTTTTGTTATAAGTCCATTTCTTTGGACGGAGTGGAATCCGCGGAATAGATAAGATAATGGGCACCTAACTAGCCCTGCGAAAGCATCATTTTTGAGGGTTCTTCGCCGGGAAAGATAGTAGATGCCGGGAAGATAGCTACTCACCGGGGCTCGCCCGCGTGGACCAAGCATCAGTCCTTTTCGTAGGCAAAGCCGGGTTCGATTGAAGAGTCTCAACTGGGACAGAACAAGTGGAAGATCGACTGGAAGAACGAGGACAGAGGAATCATTACCGCAAGGCATAGAGGGGGAGGGCATAAGCGTCTATACCGTAAAATCGATTTTCGACGGAATGAAAAAGACATATATGGTAGAATCGTAACCATAGAATACGACCCTAATCGAAATGCATACATTTGTCTGAAGCGGGTCGGTTACTTGGACCTACTGAATTCTTATGATCCTACTGAAATTCAACTGCTGCTGGCCTGTACTGTGGAGTCTTGGAAAGTTTATAGACGGATGTTCCTGAGCTGACAACCAAAGATTTTTAGCCTGGAAAGGAAATTGAAATTCGAAGTGGTCACATAGAGGAGTCTCAAGACGTACCCATATGAATCAAAGATGTACCATAGCCGACAAGCAAATAGGTTTTGTTTTAGAATAACAGATATGTAGACCGCTCAAACTACTCAGACTCCCAAGCTACGAATACACATACCCCGTGGATACAGAACCCTTCGAAGAGCGTTGGAACTACCCAGAACCAGACCCAGACTCTTCCTTCCCGAGATTCAAGAGATCAATAGCATACGCCTACCACTGATACGGCTAGTTGATATGGGACGCTGGCTCCCACCCGACTTAAGAAGGCAAAAGAAGAGGTGCTAATTTGACTAATGAAAAACGCCACCTTTAGCACCCTTGCGACAGATACCTAAGACAGTAAACCGTCGTTAAAACGATGTATTTTAACCATTTAGTCCGTTTTTACTTGTTTAGCTCTGCACCCCCGCATATCTTCTTTTTAGAGATGATGAATAGGCCGGTGATTAAAGGCAAGAGGAAAAAACGAATCAATTTCCTCTACCATTCGTAAATGCGTAAAAGTGGATAGTTTCGTTTTTTGAGGTTGATAGTGTCAAGAAGGCTCCGCTGAAGAGTAAGATGCTTTCTCTAGCTCAGTCTTCAATCGACTCCTACTTGATTCTATATTATATTTTAACAACTCGAGTATGAACACCTTCTGCTTGAACCCGACGATATTGCATATCCACTGAGGCTTTAAGCACTCATACTAACTGAGCCCGCCTGCTTCATTACTGACATCGATTGATTTAGCCCCTCGTGCCAAGCTGAAGATGAGTATTCGGCCTTACAAGAGCATCTGGGCAAGGAGGAAAGGAAAGTTGACTCAACCAATCGTTCTATAAGCAAGGGGCTGGTGCATCACGGTTTTCATTGGTACCACTGGCTAGTAAAACACTTCTAGTCGTTAGCACTAGGAATGGCTACTCACATGGACAGCTATGAATGGCAAGGATTGGAGTTAGCACTCGGTTCGTTCTATAGCGATTCACGCTCTTTCACATTGACAGTGGAGGAATCGTGGTTCAAGAAACGTAGGCGGCTGTGCACCTCGGAATGGCGTTGAAAACAGTCCAAGGAAGAAAGAGAAGAATGGAGATCTCGGTAAGAACTACTTCTCGGTAGGAAAGAGCCTTCCTTCTAAACTCCATCTGAAAATGGAACAAGTGGCATCTTATATATTATATAGGGCGAACTTACTTCGTCAATTTCCATTCGTAAAGGGGCGGACAAGAAATCTCGTATTAGAAGAAAGCCAATTTCGAAGCCCGTGGTTCATAGATCCTCGACCCGAGGAATTCACGCCCGGCCCGAAGCCATGGCATAAGATCGAGCGAGGAATGAGAGATGACCTATCTGGGGACCCGAGACAGCGCTTTAGTCTTCTAGCCAGAGGGGAGGACGAATTCATCCACGGCCCGCTCCCGAGAAAATGGGTTGCACCATTCCTATTTGAGAGATGAAAATGGATCAAGTTACAAAAACCGCGTACTTTGCAAGGAAGTCTTCTCTGAAATGCTTAGATCCTTTCCCAGAAGGAACCGACCTTTGTTCGGATAGGTGGTATACCTAATTGATGAATCACTAATTAGGTTAGGTTATCGCTCGATATATTCGATATATATAGTGTTCGTTGCCCAATCCTTATTTGTTTTGTCTGATGTTAGCCTATCCCTGTGTTGTTGATCGGTATCCCCCAAGATCTGAAGATGCTGGTTGCTTCGGAGGTTAAACCGCTTTTCAGCGGCTACGAGGTGATTCCCTTTTATTCAAGTAGGGGGTATTCCCCGAAAGGAAACAAAACCTTTATTCATTCCAGGGCGCCAAAGTGCTACTTAGTGGGTGTTTGCTTCGGAGGTTAGACTGTTTTGTAGCTATACGAGGCTTTCCCACGGCTTTAGACAGGTTGGTTTCGTCGACTCCGACCCTTTCCGATACAGAGTTTCTCGTTAGCTGCCTTTCGCGGGGGTACTTTCGCAGCTTTCATCAGATTTGGCGGGTTGCTGCTTTTGTCACAGTTATCTGGGTGATTTGGTCTGCAAGAAATAGGTTCCTATTTGACAGCATCACACCGAATTTACACATGGCCGCGTCGTTTGTTTGGGCGGCGCTTCGGGAAGCTAACTCATTTGACATCGGATCCATGATCAATTCGCAGACTGATCTGCTTAGACTTCGGGCGTTGGGGTTAAAGGGAAACCACGCAAAGCTCCGGTGATCCACTCTATTCAATGGCAACCTCCACCTCTGGTTCCCACTTTGGCTACAGCAGATAGCCCTTTACCCATGCTAGGTAGGTAGGACAACTGCCGGGCAAGGTCGGTTAGCTGCACATCCTTAGCAAGAGCAAGATTTATAGAGAAAAGGCCGGGTGGTTCGCAGCTGCAATAGAAACTACGTAGCAACATTAGCTCCTTAGCTGCCCACTGCAACGAGGACTTCCCATGCATGCAGATCCTCTGGTTGTCCCTTTTTCAATGAGAGATTGGTGGCTTTACCCGTGCACTTAGCTACCATTGTTCCTTCTCTTTCCAATGTCTGATTGGTACAAACAACAGGAGCGAAAGAGTCTTCCCGGAAAAAAGAACAAACTAAAAACAAGCGAATAAATACATTACGTAATAGAAATACTGACTTTCAGAGTTGTCCGAGAGAGACTCAAAGTCTCAATATCCGATAAATAAGGATAGAGGAAAATACTATCTATTATTTTATATTGGGTTTTTTCTTGCTTTTGCTGTCAAATTACCA
>JAPKLY010002758.1:0-22525 GCA_026898435.1 Prunella vulgaris | reverse complement strand
CTTGAAGACCCAAACTGGATTGAAGCTATGCAAGAAGAGCTAAATCAATTTGCAAGACAAGAAGTCTGAACTCTAGTGGATAGGCCCATACATCAGAAGGTCATAGGCACTAAGTGGGTCTTCAAGAACAAAAAGGATGAAAATGATGTTGTGGTAAGAAACAAGGCAAGGCTAGTGGCCTAGGGGTACTCACAGTCAGAAGTGATTGACTATGATGAGACCTTTGCTCCTGTGGCCAGACTAGAAGTCATTAGATTGTTTCTTGCCTATGCTGTTTTCAAAGTGTTCAAAGTATATTAGATGGATGTCAAGTCAGCATTCTTGAATGGAATCCTGGCAGAAGTGGTTTATGTGGAACAGCCACCAGGGTTTGAATTTGGAATCCTGGGTAAAGGATTTCGAACTAGGGGGCCTGTTGTGAGGAGGTCAGTAGACCGGGAAATATTGTCATCGAGATTGGGAAGTTATGCGTGAGGCACCGGAGCAGTGGGCTCAGAGTTCGAATTAAGGGTTGCTGCAAGAGGGGGCTGGAATTAATTCAATATGTGCTACAGTTGTGGGCTGGAAACCAATAGAAGGCGGTGAGCCAGAAATTAATGGAGCATCAGGCTGAATAGTTAAAACTGCTAGGCTAGAGTTTTTTTTGAATGGGCCAGAATTTAAAGCATGTGGGCCAGGAATATTCGGCCCAGGATGGCTAAAATCTAAGAAAAAAATTCAGCAGAAGGGGGTTTCGAAACTAGGACCTAGGGGCCCTTCTCGCCATTCCTGACATGCACAATCGGTGCCACATGGCACCCAACTACTAGCGGAATTGTGTCATAGGGGATTGCTGAATGAGTCAACAACTGTGCAGAAATGGTAAGGGAAGCAGTTTGTGTGATTTTGGCAGTAGTTTTAAGATTTAAAAATCCCTTTTTAAGGCACTAACAGCCGTTTTTTATAGAAGACACATGCGAATTTTTTCCATGTGAATTAGAAGAGGAATGTGCGTGAATATGGGCTAAATTTACGGTAAGGTGAGAAGAGGACACGTGAACATTTGCATTAACAAGGAAGACTGCGGAATTGGGAACCGTTTCTATAGGATTAGCGTCGGATTTTTGGGAAACTGAAAAAGAGGTCATATAGGAATTTTGGGATTTTTGGGAATGGTGTTGACCGGAAAAAGCAGCCGATCGATGATCAAGAGGTAATGGGACGCGATCTCCGGCAGACTGGGAACCGAGAAAAGATTTCAAGGTTTCATTAAATTGAGTTCAAATTTTCTCTTCATTAGTACCCTCCCAAGTTACCGAAGGTATGGAGGCAAGCCACATTTATTAGCATCAACATCCACATACGGGAAGGAAAAGGATGGGATAAAACACCCAAGCGATCCTTAGCATCAGGGATTGGGCGAGTGGTAGAAGAATCACCGATAAGGCCAATAGTAGATAAAAGATAAGGCAAACGCTAGGGAATAACCTCAGCACCACGTGTCGGGGAGTAAGGAGAAGATTGGGTTCCGGTCTCGGAACGAAGTTCAATTGAATAATTCCCAAAATCTAAAATATAAGGAATCGGATCAGAAGGATAACCATTGTAAGAGGGACAAGGGGGTAGGTTTCGAAGGTAGGCCTTGGCCGTAGAAAATAAAGAAACATCTAAGTGGGGAGGAACAGATGAAGCATACGAAAGAGGAGGAGAATTCATGAAGAACAAGATAATTCAAAAATAAAAATAAAAGCGTAGCAGCAAACAAGATAAAAAATAAAAAACCTGGAATCCAAGCTGCCGGATGCCAAAATAAATCAGCACAAACTAATCGAGCAATCAAACAATTAATCACCAAAATCGTAGGCCAACCGGTTGGCCATCCTTAAAGTGTGTGCGGTCTTGGTGTGAAAGTGTGAGTTTTAGGAATCTAGAGATTGGAGAGAGCTTTTGTAGAGAGATTGGGGGTTTTTGGTTTAGGGTTGTAGTGCTTAGGGCTTGGGGGTTCATGGGAGGGGTTCGGGGTTTGAGTTTTGGGGTTCAGGCTCTGGGGTTAGGGTTCGGGTTTTGGGGTTTGGGTTTAGGGTTGAGGTTCAGGTTTTGGGTTTGGGGTTTAGGTTTAGGGTTTTAGGTTGTGAGTTTTCTAGTTTATAGTTTAGGGGTTTGGGGTCAATGGGTTGGGGTTTAGGATATAAGGTTTAAGGTTTATTGAGGGTTTCGGGATTTAAGGAGGATTTTAGGGTTTAGGGATGGTTTTAGGATTTATGGTTTAGGGATTTTGAGGTTTTGGGTTTGCGATTTGAGGTTTAGGGGTTTGGGGTTGGGGGATTTGGGGTTAGGGGTTAAGGTTTAGGGTTTAGAGTTTAGGTTTGCAGGATTGTAGGGGTGTAGGGTTTAGTGCTTCAGGGGTTCAGGGGAGAGGTTAGGGGTTTAATGGGTTTGGGTTTAGGTTTGGGTTTAGGGTTTCAGGGTTTCGGGTTTGGGAGTTTTGGGGTTAAGGTTTGGGGCTTGGGGCTTAGGTACTAATTGTAAAATAGATACTAGTTATAAACTGGTACCAGATATAATATCGGTACCAGTTACAATACCGGTACCAGTTACAAGACCGGTACCAGTTACAAGACCGGTACCAGTTACAAGACCGGTACCAGATACAAGACCGGTACCAGTTACAAGACTGGTACCAGATACAAGACTGGTACCAGATACAATACCAGTATCAGTTACAAGACTGGTACCAGTTACAATACTGGTACCAGATACAATACTGGTACCAGTTACAAATCTGGTACCAGTTACAAAACCGGTATCAGTTACAAGACTGGTACCAGATACAATACCGGTACCAGTTATAAAACCGGTACCAGTTACAATACTGGTACCAGTTACAAAACCGGTACCAGTTACAAAATTGGTACCAGATACAATACCGGTACCAGTTACAACTAAACCTTAAATCCTAAACCCTAACACCCTTACACCCTAAACCCTAACACCCTATACCCCTAACCAAACCCCTAAACCCTAACACCCTAAACCTTAACACCCTAAAACCAAACAACCTAATACCCTAACACCCTAACACCCTAAACCCTAAACTCAAACACCCTAAACAAATCGAACTTTCTCTCTCTACAAACGTTCTTTCCACTCTATAGAACACACACTGTTACACCAAGAAAACACACATTGCTAAGGTAGTGAAAAATTATCTCATTTTTGAAAAAATGACCTATATTTATTACTAAACCCTAAACCTAAAACACCAAACACCAAACCCCAAACCCTAAACCCTGAAAAAACCCTAATCCCTAAACATCGCATTGTTTCCCTAAGTTTGATATTTTTATTACTTGGTGAACTTACCGAATATACAACATCCACGTACAGTTGCGTGAAGCATATACGATATTGGCAAACAATACATTTGGGTAGTGTTCTTGTTCAAGAAGAATGTGACTATGGTCAAAATGCTAGAGCTGTTCAAGAGGATTTAGAATGAGCAGGACCTCAATATAGTCAGAATCAGAAGTGACAAGAGGCATGGCAAGACCCCCTATGAGACGTACAAAGGAAAATCCCCTAACCTTTCCTTTTTCCATATCTTTGGATGTAGGTGTTTCGTCCATGACAAATGAAAGACCAAGTTAAAAACTTTTTATGTCAAGGTTGCTGAGTTAATATTCTTAAAATATTCTGGCAGTAGCAAGGCCTATAGAGTCTTTAATAAGGTCTCTCTTTGTGTGGAGGTAACACCCCATGTTATATTTGATGAATCTGTTCATGAGTACAACAAAGAGAAGATAGCAAAAGAGATGGATCAGATGAATCTGAATGATAAGCTAGATCTGATCAAAGTTGTAGTACCAAGGATTGAGTCAAAATCAGATTCAGATGACGAGCCCAAATCAATTGACAAGCCCTGATCAACACCAGATGAGGGTGAAAAGAAACCTGACACTAATCAAGGGGGAATGCCAGATCTAACCCAAGAGGAGCGAACCATGGCACCTCAGAGGGGTAAGAAGAGTATGTCTGACTTCCAAACTGAGCAGATCATAGGAGATCCAAATGTAGGTGTTCAAACTAGAAGGAAACTTAACTTGGCCTCCCAATTCAGCTATTATGTGTCCATGATTGAAACCAAGAATATCCAAGAGGCCCTTGAAGACCCAAACTGGATTGAAGCTATGCAAGAAGAGCTAAATCAGTTTGCAAGACAAGAAGTCTGGACTCTAGTGGTTAGGCCCAGACATCAGAAGGTCATAGGCACTAAGTGGGTCTTCAAGAACAAAAAGGATGAAAATGATGTTGTGGTAAGAAACAAGGCAAGGCTAGTGGCCTAGGGGTACTCACAGTCAGAAGTGATTGACTATGATGAGACCTTTGCTCCTGTGGCCAGACTAGAAGCCATTAGATTATTTCTTGCCTATGCAGTTTTCAAAGTGTTCCAAGTATATCAGATGGATGTCAAGTCAGCATTCTTGAATGGAATCCTGGCAGAAGTGGTTTATGTGGAACTGCCACCAGGGTTCGAAGTTGGAATCCTGAGCAAAGGATTTCGAACTAGGGGGCCTGTTGTGAGGGGCTCAGTAGGCAGGGAAATATTGTCATCGAGATTGGGAAGTTGTGCGTGAGGCACCGGAGCAGTGGGCTCAGAGTTCGAATTAAGGGGTGCTGCAAGAGGGGGCTGGAATTAATTCAATATGGGCTGCAGTTGTGTGCTGGAAACCAATAGAAGTCGATGAGCCATAAATTATTGGAGCAGCAGGCTGAATAGTTAAAACTGCTGGGCTAGAGTCTTTTTCGAATGGGCTAGAATTTAAAGCATGTGGGCCAGGAATATTCGGCCCAGGATGGCTAAAATCTGAAGCAAAAAATTTAGCAGAAGGGGGTTTCGAATCCAGGACTTGGGTGCCCTTCTCGCTATTCCTGACGTGCGCAATCGGCGCCACATAGCACCCACCTACTGGCGGAATTGTGTCATAGGGGATGGCTGAATGAGTCAATAACTGTGCAGAAATGGTAAGGGAAGCAGTTGGCATGATTTTGGCAGTAGTTTTAAGATTTAAAAATCCCTTTTTAAGGTACTAACATCCGTTTTTTTTATAGAAGACACATGCGAATTTTTTCCATGTGAATTAGAAGAGGAAGGTGCATGAATATGGGCTGAATTTATGGCAAGGTGAGAAGAGGACACGTGAACGTTTACATTAACAAGGAAGATCGTGGAACTAGGAACCGTTTCTACAGGATTAGTGTCAGATTTTTGGGAAACCGAAAAAGAGGCCACATCGGAATTTTGGGATTTTTGGGAATGGTGGTGACAAAAAAAAGCAGCCAATCGATGATCAAGAAGTAATGGGATGCGATCTCCGGCAGGCTGGGAACTGAGAAAAGATTTCAAGGTTTCATTAAATTGAGTTTGAATTTTCTCTTCATTAGTACCCTCCCAGGATACCGAAGGTATGGAGGCAAGCCACATTTATTAGCATCAACATCCACATACGGGAAGGAAAAAGATGGGATAAAAACACCCAAGCGATCCTTAGCATCAGGGATTGGGCGAGTGGCAGAAGAATCACTGATAAGGCCAACAATAGATAAAAGATAATGCAAACGCTGGGGA
The DNA here is from genome assembly GCA_026898435.1 of Prunella vulgaris. Lineage (NCBI taxonomy): Eukaryota > Viridiplantae > Streptophyta > Magnoliopsida > Lamiales > Lamiaceae > Prunella > Prunella vulgaris. The sequence continues at coordinate 16,920 of JAPKLY010002758.1, read as the reverse complement.
ATAGCCTCAGCACCACGTGTCGGGGAGTAAGGAAAAGATTGGGTTCCAGTCTCGGAATGAAATTCAATTGAATAATTCCCAAAATCCAAAATATAAGGAATCTGATCAGAAGGATAACCATTGTAAGAGGGACAAGGGGGTAGTTTTCGAAGATAGGCCTTGGCCACAGAAAATGAAGAAACATCTAAGTGGGGAGGAACAGATGAAGCATACGAAAGAGGAGGAGAATTCATGAAGAACAAGAAACATCCAATCGAGCAATCAAACAATTAATCACCGGAATCGTAGGCCAACTGGTTGGCCATCCTTGAAGTGTGTGCGTTCTTGGTGTGGAAGTGTGAGTTTTAGGAATCTAGAGATTGGAGAGAGCGTTTGTAGAGAGATTGGGGGTTTTTGGTTTAGGGTTGTAGGGCATAGGATTTAGGGCTTGGGGGTTCAGGGGTTCAGGGGAGGGGTTCGAGGTTCAGGGTTTGAGTTTTGGGGTTCAGTTTTTGGGTGTTCAGGCTCTGGGGTTAGGGTTAGGGTTAGGGTTTTGGGGTTTGGGTTTAGGGTTCGGGTTCGGGTTTTGGGGTTTGGGTTTAGGGTTTAGGGTTTTGGGTTGTGATTTTTCTAGTTTATGATTTAGGGGTTTGGGGTCTATGGGTTGTGGTTTAGGGGTGTAGGGGTTTAGGATATAGGGTTTAAGGTTTATTGAGGGTTTCAGGGTTTAAGGAGGGTTTTGGGGTTTAGGGTTGGTTTTAGGATTTATGGTTTAGGGATTTTGAGGTTTTGGGTTTGCGATTTGAGGTTTAGGGGTTTGGGGTTGGGGGATTAGGGGTTTGGGGTTAAGGTTTAGGGTTTAGAGTTTAGGTTTGTAGGGTTGTAGGGGTGTAGAGTTTAGTGCTTCAGGGGTTCAGGGGAGGGGTTTAGGGGCTTTAAGGGGTTTGAGTTTAGGTTTGGGTTTAGGGTTTCGGGTTTGGGAGTTTTGGGGTTAAGGTTTGGGGCTTGGGGCTTAGGTACTAGTTGTAAAATAAATACTAGTTATAAACTGGTACCAGATACAATATCGGTACCAGTTATAAGACCGATACCAGTTATAAGACCGGTACCAGTTATAAGACCGGTACCAGTTACAAGACCGGTACCAGATACAAGACCGGTACCAGTTACAAGACTGGTACCAGATACAAGACCGGTACCAGATTCAAGAATGGTACCAGATACAATACCGGTACCAGTTACAAGACTGGTACCAGTTATCAGACTGGTACCAGATACAATACTGGTACCAGTTACAAGACTGGTACCAGTTACCCGGTACTAGTTACGAAACCGGTATCAGTTACAAGACTGGTACCAAATACAATACCGGTACCAGTTACAAGACTGGTACCAGTTACAATACTGGTACCAGTTACAAAACTGGTACCAGTTACAAAATTGGTACCAGATACAATACCGGTTCCAGTTACAACTAAACCTTAAATCCTAAACCCTAACACCCTAAACCCTAACACCCTATACCCCTAACCTAACCCCTAACCCCTAAACCCTAACACCCTAATACCCTAACACCATAAACCTTAACACCCTAACACCCTAAACACAAACACCTTAATACCTTAACACCCTAACACCCTAAACCCTAAACTCAAACACCTTAAAAAAATTGAACTTTCTCTCTCTACAAACATTCTTTCCACTCTCTAGAACACACACTGTTACACCAAGAACACACACATTGCAAGCATTGCCAACCGGTTTGCCTTTGATTTTAGCGATTAATTTTTGGCTTTGTTCGCGTTCGTGTGCATGATCGACCTGGAAACCCTCCAGGTTCTTCTGTATATTTTTTAATTTTTTATTATTTGCGTGTTTCTGTACCTTTGTTTTTATTTTTAATCATCGCCCACCTTCATGACTTCACAAGCAAGTTCTCTTGAATCATCCCATCCATCACCTGTCCAAAGTGTTCTTGGCCATTCTCAACCCCCACATTTGGAGACTTATTCTTTTGACATGGCCAAGGAATGTTTGCGTAGTCTCCCTCCTTGTCCATCTTATTCGGGTTATCCTTCTGATCCCATTGATTTTATTATTTCTTATGGAAACTGTTCAATATATGATCATCCTACCTATGGTTCTAGTTCTGCCCCTTCTTCTTCGAAGCATGGTGCTGAAGCTATCCCTAATTGCTTCTGTTAATGAAATCTTCGCAAAACAAATTTGTATGTGGCTTTTGGACAGGATTTCACTAACAGTTCATTGAATCAAACTTACTGGAATTGCTAATTATAAATTTTGGAAAAATTTCGGTAGAGCTTTGCTAAGGCAGTGAAAACTTGTCTCGTTTCTTAAAAAATGGCCTATTTTTATTCCTAAACCCTAAACCCCAAACCCTAAACCTCAAACCCTAAATCCTAAACATCGCATCATTTCCCTAAGTTCAATATTTTTATTACTTGGTCAACCTGCTGAATATACAACGTCCATGTACAGTTGCGTGAAGCATACACGATACTGGCAAACAATACAATTGGGTAGTGTTCTTGTTCAAGAAGAATGTGACTATGGTCAAGATGCTAGAGCTGTTCAAGAGGATTCAGAGTGGTCTTGCTAAGAGAAGAAATAGAACTCTTAAAGAAGCAGCAAGGACAATGTTTGCTGAATACAATATTCTGGCAGCAGCAAGGCCTATAGAGTCTTTAATAAGGTCTCTCTTTGTGTGGAGGTAAGACCCCATGTTGTATTTGATGAATTTGTTCACATTAAATTTAACATTAGGTCTATGCCACAAAACCTTGCCAACCCCCTCAAAATTAGTTGTAGAATCCATCTTTGCAGTTAGAATATGCATTGGAGGTGCCAAAATGCAACATTCTTCATGATCTATCGACGATTAAACGGGAAAAGTGGAAAAAAACTAAAATATATAACCGCTTAAAGTTTTACCACAAAATCTTGCCACCCCACTAAAAATTGATCGAGAAATTCCCTTACACAGTTAGATTTTGCATTTGAGATCTCAAATTTCAAGTTTTTTATCTTTATCGATCGATTACCAAAAAAATGCGAAAAAATCAATTGACACCCTTTTGCCACGAAATATGCCACTCCCCTTAAAATCAATAGGGGAATCCATTTATTCTATTAGATTTTGCATCTGAGATCCCAAATTTCAGGTTTTTCGATCTTTTCTAGATAATTATCAATTAAATGAGAAAAAATCCAATGACACCCATTTGCCACGAAAACCTTCCCACTACCCATGAAATCGATCGCGAAATCCATTTATGCAGTTAGAATTTGCATTAGAGTTCTCAAATTTCAGGTTTCCTACCTTTTTTTTGATCAATTGCATTTGACATGGGCATGCACAGTGTCTCTCCATCTGACATGACGACACGCGTTGTGCCTTCCCACCCGATGAAGCGGCACACACTTTGTCTCCAAATCCGGCATGATGGCTGTCATGCATTTGCATATGACCTCGGCGGGATGGTACACGCTTCGTCTACCCATCTGATGGGAATGTACATGTTCCGTCTGCCTATCGAAGGGTTGGGACATGTTGCAACTGCTAATCCGGTGGGATGGTACACGTTGTGTTCACCTATTTTTATCAACCGTCATCCGATGGCCTGCACTCGGGCATGTCGTGCATCAACCGTCATACGTTGGCCGGTGATCAGGTGTACCGCGCACCAACTGTCATCCAATGACCGACGATTGAGCGTGTAGTGCGCCAACCGTCATCCCACAATGCTCATTTTGAGTGTTTACCTCCATTTCCGCAATGCCCACAATCATCATCTATTGGCCGGTGTTCGGGCGTACCGTGCGCCAATCGTCATCCCACAATGCTCATTTTGAGTGTTTACCATCATTTCTGTAATGCCCACAATCGTCATCCATTGGTCGGTGTTTGGGCGTGCTATGCATCAACCGTCATCCCACAATGCTCAGTTTGAGCGTTTACCATAATATTTGACGTGTCGTGCGTCAACCGTCATCCGATAATCGTGACTAGCTCTTCTTTTTATGTGTCATGTAGAAGTTTTATGCATATCACTTGCCTGCTTCTTATTGACCTGGTGGGTAAATTATTTGTGATGTACTGGGCGTGCAAATGAAATGTTGGACTCGATGTTGGGACATTTCATCTTACAATATGCCCAACATTAAGTCCAACATTAATTTAACATTAGGTCTATGGCACAAAACCTTTCCAACCCCCTCAAAATCAGCTGTAGAATCCATCTTTGCAGTTAAATTTTACATTAGAGGTGCCAAAATGCAACGTTCTTCACGATCGATCGACGATTAATCGGGAAAAGTGAAAAAAAAACTTAAAAATATAACCGCTTGGAGTTTTGCCACCCCACTAAAAATTGATCAAGAAAACTTTTTACACAGTTAGATTTTTCATTCGAGATCTCGAATTTCAAGTTTTTTTATCATTTATCGATCGATTACCAAAAAACTGGGAAAAAATCAATTGACACTATTTTGCCACGAAAATATTACACTCCCCTTAAAATCGATCGAGGAATCCATTTATGCAGTTAAATTTTGCATATAAGATCCCGAATTTCAGGTTTTTTGATCTTTTTTAGATCAATTGCCAATTAAACGGGAAAAAATCAAATGACAAACATTTGCCCTAAACCCTAAACCCTGAACCCTGAACCCTAAGCCCTAAGCCCTAAGCCCTAAGCCCTAAACCCTAAACCCTAAACCCTAAACCCTAAAACCCTAAAACCATAAACCCTAAACCCTAAACCCTAAACCCCTAAACCCTTAAACCCCTTACCCCAAACCCCGAACCCCGAACCCAAACACCCTAAACAAATCGAACTTTCTCTCTCTACAAATGTTCTTTCCACTCTCTAGAACACACACTGTTACACCAAGAACACACACGCTGCAAGCATTACCAGCCGGTTGGCCTTCGATTTCAGCAATTAGTTTTTGGCTTTGTTCGTGTTCGTGTGCATGATCGATCTTGGAATCTCTCCAGGTTCTTCTGTTTATTTTTTTATTTTTTATTATTTGCGTATTTCTGTGCCTTTGTTTTTATTTTTTAATCATCGCTCACCTTCATGACTTCACAAGCAAGTTCTCTTGAATCGTCCCATCCATCACCTGTCCAAAGTTTTCTTGGCCATTCCCAACTCTGCATTTGGAGACTTCTTCTTTTGACATGACCAAGGAATGTTTGCGTAGTCTTCCTCCTTGTCCATCTTATTCGGGTTATCCCTCTGATCCAATTGATTACATTCTTTCTTATAGAAACTATTCAATATATGATCGTCCTACATGTGGTCTAGTTCAGCCCCTTCTTCTCCAAAGCATAGTGCTGAAGCTATCCCTAATCGCTTATTGTTGGTCCCAAAGGCAGGTTTTAGGGAAGAATACACTTGAACAAGTGTAGAAGGGGGGGGGGTTGAATAGACTTGTAAGGATTCAAAAACTATTTCCAATTTTACTGGTTTATTCAGAAAATCAGCAGACTACTTGAGGTAGTCTGAATTTTGAAAATAGTGCGCTGTGTATAGTGCGGAAACGTTTATAATGAAAATTTGTTTTTGGGTGATGTGCACAGATAAGAACAGAGAGAAATAAGAAGAGACACAGGGGATTTATAGTGGTTCGGACCAACTGTCCTACATCCACTCTCCTCAATCCAACTTGGACTTGAGGGGCTCTCCACTAACTCACTTACTCACTTACTTACACAGTTTTGAGAGTACTACTCTCTTTACAACTTGTCAATGCTATAATTGCAATTGACTTCTCACAGCTTCTACAAAGCTTTTATAAAGGATAAGTATGGATGGTGTTTTTGAGCGTAAGTGATAAAACTGACAAAGTATTGGCTAGCTTAATGTGCGTGTGAATCCAATACAGAAATTATCACTATTACTCTAATTTATAGGATCAAATAACTAGCCGTTGGAATGGACTAGAAATCTGAGATCCTATAATCTCGTATTCAATCAATTATTGTGATTGATTGAATTTCCTTCTTGATTCCCCTCAGTCTTCGCGATCTTCAATCAATCAAGTTTGTTCCCTTGATTGATTGATCTTCTATTCTGGGAATCTTCCTTTTATGTTGCAAGTTAACCCTTAAAGTTGATTCCGAAGAATCTGGGCTGAGCACAAAACCTCAGCTGATCTGTCTCCTCAGCTGGTGTATCAGTCTGCTGATACTTGGACCTCAGCTGATGTGCAAGTCTGCTGGTGTGCACCTCAGCTGGTCTTCTTGACTTCGTCTGAATAAGTCTTTTATCCATGGTCCTTGTCTTGTCTGCGACGTGGTCTCACCTGATCAGCTAATCTTCTGATATCAGCTGATCTACTCTTCAGCTATCGGCTGATGTTAACTTCTCTGATGATCTGCTCTCGATGCTCCAGTGTCAGCTGCTTAAATCTTCTGTCTTCTAAAATTGGCTAAGTCCACAAGGTCTCAGCTGGTCTTCTCTTCTATGATAGCTTCGGATCTTCTAGGCAGCAAGGTAGATTCCCCCTTACTTGAACCTATCTAATCCTAACTGCTCATCAGCTGACTAACATGTTCAGCTGTTCCTATTACAAGCTGATTGGTTTATATCATCAAAACATCTAACATAGATATCCTAACAAGTTCCCCCTTTTTGATGATATCAAAACCAACTCAGCTGATCTCAACAGATAAGCATTTTCAATCAAAATCAAGATCAACAAAGGACAGAAAAGAAGATCTTTAATTAAGATCTATTAGACAGAATCAAAACGCAGCTGACAACAAGTAGTTGTCTGGAATCATAAAGCTTTATTAATAATCAAAAGAGAAATAACAAACAGAAGTAAAGATACCTAATCCTCAGCTGACTCAGCTGGACTATTACATGAGGAGCGGTCTTCTGCTGCATAGCGGAACTTGCAACCAGTCTAAGAATCTCTTCTCTATTTCCTTCAAAGCTGGCAGAGAGTTGTCAGAAAGCTGATGAAAGAGTTGAGTGATCTGCAGCCAATGTTTCCTGATTTCCACCCAATCTATCTTTCCACTCACATCAGTTGGAGTAGGAAGATATTCAATCTCTGGCAACTCTGGCTGAACCTCTACCTTAAGCATCTCTTCTGTGATAGCTATGAAGAACTTAGGAAAAGTATCCTTCAACCAATCTCTGAACACATCGTTTTTCTCTCTCTCTCCTCTGGTATCTTCTCCTCAGAGAACATAGAAGTGGATCATAGTTTTGGCTTTTATAGTTTTCCAGAGATCCATCAGCTCATCAGACAATTGATTGTAGAACATATCAATTGGTCTGTTAACTAGAGGCTCATTTGGATCTCTGATGAATTTTCCACTCCTAGTCCTGCTGCCTTGAGCTACTGCTTTCCCCTTCTTCTTCAGCTTCCTCTGATATCTCCTCTCAAGCTCATCATTCATCTCCCTCTCCTGCCTCTTCCTCCTCTCCTCAGGGGTTTCTTTCTCAGCTAGCTGCAACTCCTTAGCCAGCTTTTCGTCCAAATCAGCATTCATAATTCTTTTCTTCTTTTCCCTTTCTACAGCAACAACTTCTTGCTTCTGCAAAGCCTCGGCCATTTTCTGATCTCTCAACTCCTGAGTTTTCTGAGCAGCCATCTTCCTGGTGTTGATGTAATCTTCAACATTTTCTATCCTAGCAGATAGAACCCCTTGATTATCCACCAGAAGAGCTCTCAGAGAGGCCATCTCAGCTTGCAAGGCAGCAATAGCAGCTGAGTTCTTCTCTTCCCCCTTTTTGATATCATCAATTACTGCAGCAGAGGGTAGAGAAGTAGGAAGCTTGTCCACAATATCTTTCAGGTCCTCCTGACCGTGTTTGCACTCAGCAATTTGTCCTTCCAACCGTTCGGAGACCAATCTGAATCTCTCAGACTCAGCAGCAAGAGAAGCAGATGCATCATCATTGAAAGCACTGGCAGTTGCCTTGAAGTTCTGGAGAGTATTGAAGAATTCAATGCGGGTGGCATACAAGCTATCCTCCATAGCTTCCTTCCGCTTGTTGCGATGGTCCAGTAGGACTTGATGAACATGAGTTTCAATCATAGAGGGGGCAGCAGACTTGGCAGCTAGAAGAGTAGCTTTGACCTCCCTGATGTGGTCATCAAAATAGCCTTTTAATTGATCCAAAAGGGCAGGAGTTACCTGATCAGCAGGGGAGATCTCAAAGTTTGCTGCTGGAGGAACAAATTCAGTCTCTGCTGTTTCAGGGCAGTCCAGGGCCACTCCATCTTTGAGCAACAGAGCTCTAGCCACCTTCCTCAGCCCTTCAGGGGATGTCAGCTGGGATGGAGCCTTAACCTCCAAGGCCTCCATCAAAATTTCCTCCCATTCAGTGAAAGCTGCTTGTCCTATCTCCTTAATTAGGGCCAGAAAGAATGTGACTGGTCCCTCTCTTGCTTGTGCCCAGGCTAGGCCATCAGCAAGGATGTCCTGGTAGGCTGGATAAGGGTTGAGTTCAGGAATGTAGAGGGAAATGTGGGCTAGGGCAGATATAATCATCCTTCGTTCAAGAGGCCCCTTTGAACAATGGTGAGATAGGCCTGCTTGTTTGGCCATTTCTGAGGGGGAATTGGGATTATCGAGAATTATGGGTTCAGGGTGAGAGGGTTTGGGGGTAGCTGAAGGCTCTCCAGAGGTAGCCATCTCCTCTGGTTCATTGCCGACTGGGATTTGTGAAGGTGAGGGATCGGCTGGGGTTGAGAAGTGTTGGGAAGGATCAGAAAAGGGTGTAGGAGAAGCTGACCTGATAGGTGAGGCAGCTAAAGGTGTATCTGCTGATGGTGTATCAGCAGAGGAATGAAGAACCTCTGTCTCAGCTACTGAGGGTTCAGCTGACTCCCTCTCTTCCGACTCCTCTTCCTCTTCATCAGAGCCAGTTGCAGAATCCTCATCTGACGCAGCCTTCTCAGCTGACTCCTCCACAGCCTGCTCTTCTTCTCCAGAAGACTCATCAACCAGCAGAGTAGGCTTCTCTGCTGAAGATTTCTCCCTCTTCAGATTGCTTAGCACAGCAGTATCCTCTTCTTCATCTGAATCAGAATCAAAGGAGAGCTTCCTTTGAATTGGAGTGGTTTCTTTCTTGGATTTCTTCTTTTTACCACCTCCAGCAGGCATTGGAGCCTTCCTCTTCTGCTTCTTCCCATGACCAGCAGAAGGACCAGGGGCAACAGCTACTGTATCGGAATCTGAGTCAGCTGGCCCAATGATGTCCAAGTTACTTCCCCTTAAGAACTTGGTGTGGTTGTACTCAACAACCCATTCCTCATCCCACTCATGCTGGGGCAGCAGATGATTCAGAAGAATAGTGATCTTGGTGGCCATGGAACACTTGGATTTAAAGCTGTAAACCTGTTCCCCATTCACCTCCTTCACCAAGCACCTCTTGGACTCCTGTTCCAGGCGAAACCATAGCAGATTCACCCAGTCTGCTTGCACCCCATCGAGAATGGTGCGGGCCACACTCAGGTGGAGTTTGGTAATGGCGTCCAAACTCCCCTGTTTTGCCAAGATGACCTTGGTCACCACATCCATCAGGAACCGAAACTGCCTCCTCAGCATGGATTTCTTCAGGTTCGTGGTGGTGTCCCTGTAACTCATCCTGGCCATTAACTGAAAAGTCTCCAGGTAGTCAGCTTCCTTGTATTTGTGAGGTTGGACACCAGAGGAGGATAGGCCAAAGACATCATCGACAACATCCTTGGAGATAACAACAGCTACTTCATCAACCAAGGAGCCGATGGAGTCTGTGCTGAACTGGGCCTTAAGAAGGAATTGGAAGGCATAGAAATTTAAGGTTTTATGGTCAGGGGAGGTCATGGAGATGAAGGTTCGGAGATTTTGATGTTGGAGAAGGTTTAGGATTTCTCTAATTTTAGGAACCCTAGTCGTGTCGAAATTGACACACATCTCTGCGTACATCTTTTCCTTGAAGAGTTTTTGCATTGCCTTAGATGCCATACCTTCAAAACAGGGTTTGAGTGCAGAGAGAATAGTATGCAGGAAAACTTCGGGCAGAAAGATTTAGGAACAGAAAATTTCAGAAAGAAGTTAAAGGGAGTATATATAAGTATCGAGAGATATGAACAGTTTTTCCAAAATTAAAACCGATCAATTTTGATCATAGATTTGTATTTTGCATCACACAAATCAAAGGTCCAGAATAAATGACCTTTGAGAATTTTGGAGGTGATGCGTGGGTGTCAGGATTTCGAAAGGTTTTGACCGCCTCAAAAGATTCCCCTTTTTGAAAAAAAAGGTAATGATGAAAGCACTTTTTGAGAAGATTTAGACGGTGTTAAATTAATTACAACTGGCACCTTATTTTGAAAAAGGTAATAAATCCCTGATTTTTCGTAAACAAAGAGATTTGATTGCCAATTTTCTAAAATAGTTTTTAGAAATTAGGGATTTATTAATTTTTGAAAAGATTTGATAGATAAAATAGAATTTTAAAAAAATCGACATAAAGATCATAGAAATACTTATCGAGATGCTGACGTGGCAAAATCAGCTGATAAGAGCGATCCTTATGAAAATCTTTTCTGCTCATCTGGGTCTTTAATGTCAGCTGACATGGACCAGCTGAAGCAAAGTGGCCTTGTCTGACTTTCATAACTTATTCCTGTATCAAGTTAGACATAACAAGATAGAGAAAAGAAAGGAAAGAATAAGTAGACATACCAGATCAGCTGATGTGAGGATCATCTGACTACTTCAGCAGAATAGTCCTCAGCTGGGTACCAGCTGACTACCCGTTTACCCAAAAACTTTCTTTCTATAGAACTGCCCCTCCATCTATCATTCCTAACTCTGCTACTAATTCTCTGAATCTTACCTCTGCTAAGGGTTTGGTAAGAACATCTGCTCTCTGCTTCTCCGTATGAATCTTCTCCATCCTGATATCTCTTTTCTCAGCATGATCCCGAAGAAAATGATGTCTTATGTCCACATGCTTGCATCTAGTATGGAGAACAGGATTCTGAGTAATGGCTATTGCACTTGTGCTATCACAGAAGATGGGTATCTCTTCTGTGATCACATGGTAGTCCTTCAGCTGTTGTCTGATCCAGAGCAGCTGAGAACAGCAACTACCAGCAGCCATGTACTCTGCCTCTGTTGTAGAAGCAGCAACTGAAGTCTGCTTCTTGGAGAACCAAGATATCAGCTTACTTCCCAGAAACTGACATGTGCCAGAGGTTGACTTCCTATCAATTTTGCACCCTCCATAGTCAGAGTCTGAGTACCCACTCAGCTGAAAGTTGTCATCAGCTGGGTACCAGAGGCCTAGATTGTAAGTACCCTTCAAATACTTTACAATCTTCTTTGCTGCTTCCAGATGAGATTTCTTAGGATTTGCCTGAAACCTTGCACACACCCCTACTGCAAAGCTGATATCTGGTCTGCTGGCAGTGAGATACAGCAGAGAACCAATAAGTCCTCTATATTGTGTCTGATCCACTTTCTCACCAGCCTCATCTGGATCCATGCTAAAATTTGCCATCATTGGAATCTTAGCTTCTCTGCTGCTACTGATTCCAAACTTTTCTATCAAATTCTTGGCATACTTAGCTTGGCTAATGAACGTTCCATTGGACATCTGTTTTACCTGCAATCCAAGGAAATAAGTCATCTCCCCCATCATGGACATTTCAAACTTGCTGGTCATCAGCTTGCTGAACTCATCACACATCAGTTTGTTGGGGGAGCCAAAGATGATATCATCCACATATATCTGCACTAAGAGAATATCATCTCCGTCTTCCTTTCTGAACAAGGTTTTGTCAATATTTCCTTTACTGAATCCACTATCCAGTAGGAACTGTGATAGAGTATCATACCAAGCTCTAGGTGCCTGCTTTAGTCCATATAAAGCTTTCTGCAACCTATAAACCTGGTTTCCAATCTCAAATCCTGGTGGCTGTTCCACATAAACCTCTTCTGCCAGGATTCCATTCAGAAATGCTGACTTGACATCCATCTGATATACCCTGAACCCTTTGAAAACAGCGTAGGCCAGAAACAATCTAATGGCTTCTAGTCTTTCCACAGGAGCAAATGTTTCATCATAGTCAATCCCCTCTGACTGTGAATACCCCTGAGCTACTAGCCTTGCCTTGTTTCTTACCACTACATCATTTTCATCCTTTTTGTTCTTAAATACCCACTTAGTGCCTATGACCTTCTGATGTTTGGGCCTCTCTACTAGGGTCCAAACTTCTTGTCTTGCAAACTGATTTAGCTCTTCTTGCATAGCTACAATCCAGTTTGGGTCTTCAAGAGCTTCATGGATATTTTTGGGTTCTATCAGAGACACATAACAGCTGAATTGAGCACCCAAGTTTAGCTTTCTTCTGGTCTGAACACCTACACTTGGATCTCCTAGAATCTGTTCAGCTGGGAAATCAGACAATGTCTTCTTGTCCCTTTGAGGTGCCATAGTCTGCTCCTCTTGGGTCTTGTCTGAAATTCCCCCTTGGTTAGTGTCAGTAGTCAATGTGCCATCACCTGATGCTGATGAGGACTTATCAGCTGATTTGGGCTCATCATCTGAATCTGAGTCTGATTCTATCCTAGGTACTACTACCTTAATCAGATCTGGCTTATCTGACAGATTCAGCTGATCCACCTCTTCTGCTAGCTTCTCCTTGCTGTACTCATGAAAAGATTCATCAAATACAACATGGGGTGTCTCCTCCACACAGAGAGAGACTTTATTAAAGACTCTATAGGCTTTGCTACTTCCAGAATATCCTAAGAATATTCCTTCAGCAACCTTAGCATCAAAAGTCTTTAACTTAGTCTTTCCATTGTCATGGATGAAACACCTACACCCAAAAGTATGGACAGAGGAAAGGTTAGGAGTTTTACCTTTGTACATTTCATAAGGAGTCTTCCCATGTCTCTTGACTGGTAGACACCTATTTTGGATGAAGCAGGCAGTATTGATGGCTTCTCCCCAAAATCTTTGAGGAGTCTGATATTCAGCTAACATAGTCCTTGCTGCCTCCTTGAGGGTTCTGTTTCTCCTCTCAGCTAACCCATTCTGCTGAGGTGTTCTGGCAGCTGATGTCTCATGCTGAATACCATTATCCCTGCAATAGTCAGAAACAACAGAGTTAAGAAACTCAGTACCTTTATCACTTCTGATTCTGACTATGCTGAGGTCCAGCTCCTTCTGAATCCTCTTGAACAACTCCAGCATCTTGACCATAGTCTCATTCTTCTTGAACAAGAACACTACCCAAGTGAATCTTGTATAGTCATCAACAATCACCAGTGTGTACTTCCTTCCACTAAAACTAAGGGGTGAGACAGGTCCAAACAAGTCCATATGAAGCAGCTGGAGTGCTTTTGTTGTTGAAGTACTCTGCACATCTTTGAATGAGGCTTTAGTCTGCTTCCCTTTCTGACAGGCATCACACTTCTGCTCAGATGCAAACACCTCATTTGGTAGACCTCTGACTAGACCCTTCCTTGCAACCTTGTTGAGAGTCTTGAAGTTCAGATGACCTAACCTCTTGTGCCAGAGCCAGCTGATCTCTGATGAGCTTTTAGCAACCAAACATGAGTCAGCTGGACAGCTTGCAAAATCTACAAGATACATATTACCTCTTCTGAGGCCAGTTAGTAGCACCTGCTCATTTAAATCATTAATAACAAGACAGGAGTTCTTAGAAAATCTTACTGAGTATCCCTTGTCACAGAATTGGGATACAGACAGAAGATTGTGCATGAGCCCTTCTACATAGTAGACTTCTTCAACTCTTGTTCCTTTGATCAGCAGGGTGCCTACTCCTCTGGTGACTCCAAAATTGTTGTCACCGAACACAACTCTAGGCCCATCCATCGTTACAAAGTTCTGGAGAAGATGCTTCTCAAAGGTCATGTGCTTCGAGCAACCGCTATCAATGTACCAGACATGGCCTTTGGCTTCCCCTCTTTCTATAGGGCTAGAGTTAACCTGAAATTAAAACTCAGGTTTTAGGTACCCTATCTTTGGGTCCTGATTGGTTAGTATCGACTTTCTGGATCCACAGGTAGAGATCATCCTTATGAGGTTTAGGAGATCTCAACCTTCTACCATATTTGTCCACAAAAATTATCTCCCTCAGAGGATCTTTTCTGGGGCGATGAGTGATAACAGCAGGTTTATAGGTGGGTTGCTCAAACGGATAATTTCGGCTTGAGCCTCCGAATGACTCATAAACTTTAGCCGGTGAAGGCTTGCCTACTTTGGTTACATTAAAAGTAACCCAGGGCTGAGGTCTGTTTTGCTTGGGTTTATTCTGCTGAGATGACCCAGGCTTATCATTCCTCTGTTGATTCTGCTGAGGTCTCCTTGTCTTAGCTGAGCTATGACTTGGATTCCTCTTCTGATCTCGAGACTTCTGAGCTTTGGACTTATGTTGGTTGTCAGCAGGCTTCTGAGTTTGAGTACTCTTCTGCTCTGTTGAAACCTTTTGATCACCAGCAGACTTCTGAGCTTTGGAGCTCTTCTGTCCAGCTGGGACTTTTTCTGTCCTTCTGCTCTTCTGCCCTTCTGATCCAGATGCAGGCTCAGCTGGCCCTTTACCCTTTTGAGGATCCCTAATTAATCCACTGTCACCTTTCTTCTTCTTTTGTGGTTTGGGTTTGGGATAACCAAGACCCCTTTTATCATTCACAGTTTGTGAGGATTCAGCTATTTCAGACACGGCATTCTTTGTCTTAGTCAGCTGATCCACTTTCAGCTGAAGCTGCTGTGAATTTTTGGTTATCAGTTCATTCTGCTTGAAGAGTTCATCGAACTTAGCTGTCAGCAGATTATGTTCTTCACTCAAGACAGTGTTCTCAGAAAGTAGCTTTTCTATCAGCTTCTCCTGTTCTTCACATTTTGCTATTAAGTCAGCAGACTTGTTAGCTTGTGAGTCATAGGATATCACTGGTAGTTTAGCACTTTCCAGATCTCATCTCAAGCTTGAAACTTCAGCTTTCAGACTTGAGTTCTCCTCTTCCAGCTTAGAACAAACTTTTAAGGAGGATTGGAGATCAGATAACAACTTGTGTATATCTGACTCCATAGAATAGGTAGAGGAGCAAGATGAGCTAACAGAGGGGGTAGCAGAATTTACCTCTTCCACCTTAGCCATAAGGCAGATATCATCCTCTGATTCAAAATCAGATGAGGACGAGGATGAACTGATATCCTGCTTCTCCTCCTCTGCCAGTAGAGCTCTCTTATCAGCGAACCTGCAATCTCTCTTGATCCTCTTCTCTTCTCTTTCCCTTGGGGTAAGCTGAGGACAGTCATAACTGAGATGTCCTGGCTTGTTGCAAGTGAAACAAACACCATCTCCTCCTCTTCTGGGACTTGGATCCCTCCTTCTCTCTGGAGACTTATATCTGGTCTCCTGTTCATCTGATGGTCTTCTGGCATCAGATGACTTCTGGTATCTTCTGGAAGAATCACTCTTATTCTTCTTCCAATGAGATCTATACTTCTGAAACTTGTTTGACATCTTGTCAAACTTCTTGGTCAATAAAGCAAGTTGCTCCTTTAAGCTCATGTCCTCTGGAGCAGAGGATTTCCCTTGACTATCAGCTGCAGCAGAGAATGCAACATTCTTTGTGGCTGATGAAGTTGGAGTCTCATCTTCTTGATCTTCTTCTTGGATATCGAACTCATGTGCCTTCAGATGAGATAGCAGTGTATGATGACTCATCTCAGTTAAA
Organism: Prunella vulgaris; assembly: GCA_026898435.1. Lineage (NCBI taxonomy): Eukaryota > Viridiplantae > Streptophyta > Magnoliopsida > Lamiales > Lamiaceae > Prunella > Prunella vulgaris. The sequence goes on along the minus strand of JAPKLY010002758.1, from coordinate 1,193 downwards.
TTCTTTGTCTCTTTAATTACTGTCACCTTCACTCTCCATCTAGGAGTAAGAGATCTCAGAATTTTGTTATTAATCTCTTTCTCCGAGTAATCCTTTCCTAAGGAGCTTGCCTTATTCAGTATGTTTGTCAGCCTCATATCTAGCTGATCAATGGTTTCATCAGCTTTCATTTTAAATGTGTCAAAGGTATGTAGAACAGCTTGAAGCTTGTTCTCTTTGATTTGATCTGTCCCTTCACACATCAAGGAGAGTTTCTCCCACATCTCCTTAGCGGTTCTGCACGTCTTGATTTTCTCTATATATTCTTTGGAGAGTGTCTCAATGATTTCTGTTCTGGCCACTTGATCGAGGTTGAAGAGTTTTCTTTCAGCATCATTTAGTTCACTCTTCTTCTTCTCTATCTTCCTTCTTTCACTAATTTCAGCTTCTGGAGTCTTGCCATCACTTATTCCTTCCCAGAAGAACTTGATTGGCCCTTCCTCCAGAACATCTAACATTCGATCATGAATGGCTCCAAGGTGATTCTCCATTCTGAATTTCCAGTAATCATAATCCTCTATGGAGAATTCAGGCAACTTCCTTGTCTTGGATCCACTCTTTTTGTAGGAAGACATATCTGCAAGTGGTTAGATAAAAAGCACACAGATTTTTCCAAAAATTTTTTTCAGGGATCTGTCCAGGTGACCACCAAAAGCTTTCTCAGGCTGTGGTCTTTTGGACACACAGCTCTGATACCACTTGTTGGTCCCAAAGGCAGGTTTTAGGGAAGAATACACTTGAACAAGTCTAGAAGGGGGGGGGGGGGTTGAATAGACTTGTAAGGATTCAAAAACCTTTTCCAATTTTACTGGTTTATTCAGAAAATCAGCAGACTACTTGAGGTAGTCTGAATTTTGAAAATAGTGCGCTGTGTATAGTGCGGAAACGTTTATAATGAAAATTTGTTTTTGGGTGATGTGCACAGATAAGAACAGAGAGAAATAAGAAGAGACACAGGGGATTTATAGTGGTTCGGACCAACTGTCCTACATCCACTCTCCTCAATCCAACTTGGACTTGAGGGGCTCTCCACTAACTCACTTACTCACTTACTTACACAGTTTTGAGAGTACTACTCTCTTTACAACTTGTCAATGCTATAATTGTAATTGACTTCTCACAGCTTCTACAAAGCTTTTACAAAGGATAAGTAT
>JAPKLY010002757.1:2212-22530 GCA_026898435.1 Prunella vulgaris | reverse complement strand
CCCGATCACCCTCTATCCTGACCTTCTTCGACTCTGAAACAAGCTTCTGAAGAAAGTATTCCTCCCAGTCGATTTTCGCATTATCAACGATGGTAGCCAAACCCCTAATCTTGGGCTGACTGATCTGCTCCATGCCTCCCATGATGCCCATAATACTTTGAACTACAACCTCGAACAACAGTTTGTAAGCAGGTTTGAGTAGTTTCTTGTTCATCATGCTGAAAATCTCCTGAGGGGTGATCAGAAACTCGTTCATACAAGCCTGTTCCTTCCCAGCCTTGTATGAAATCAGATCAGCCAACTGCTTATCATCAGTAGAGTGGGGTAGCATGTAGGTCTTTCTGATCAGATCCCTGACCTTGATCCGTTCAGTGTAGTGTTGAACAACTCTCTTTCTATTCTTCTCCACATAGCGCCTGAGTGGAATCACTGATTCTCACTCATCCTCGTCGTTCAACGTCATATTGGCATAGAAGGCTATGATCTGGTGGGGGCAAACACGAGCTGGCTTCTTCGAGATAAAATCCACGAGCCCAGCATTGTTCAAGGCTCCATAGACTTGTCCGAGTTCTTTAATGGTGGCACGATGGGAGAAATCGACCAACCATTCGTAAGAAACCTTTGACTCCACCTCTGAAATTGCCTTGTGGAATATCTTCGTGTCTTCAATCGACTGAGCAGCAGAGGAAGCCATGGATGCAAGAAAGAAAGATCGAACGTTGCAAGAGATATGGGTTAAGGAAAAAAATATGAGTGCACAAATTATGAAATGAGCACAAAGTTTCCTTTTATACCCAAAGATTCAGTTTTAATAAACGGTTTTGATGAAAAGTCTTTTGAAATTCAACGGATTAGATGAAGGGGTATATCCAGAATAAAAACTTTACCAAATTCAGTTTTCTAGGCTAATAATTCAAACTTTATGGAAAACTGTTCCCGCCCACATATGCATTTAATGCTTGTCAGAGCATATTTGAAATAAATTCCAATTATTGCATTTAATAAAACCGAATAATAAATGAACGGCTGGGAAGAGAGTTTAAAACCCTGTGATTTATGTGGTGTCAGACGTGATCAGAAATGATGCAGTCAAGTCATAATTAAAGAAAGGTTCAATAATACATACCAGTCAGTCAGATATAGAAACCTGATTGATACCTCTGAGACTGATCAGGGTGACAAGCCCTGAGCTCTGTGTCCTGAACCTAACTCTATTCTGATCCTGAAGATCCAAATCTGATGCATGTTCCCCCTGAAAGCCATCCATCTACTCTGCAATCTGATCCCTAGTTAATCATCCTTCCTGACAACTTCGTTCAGTCCTGAACTGAGGTTCATACTGAACCTTCTAAACCTGGGTCAAGAAGTCCTAACTCTACTGACAACTCAACAAACCTGGTTTCAGGCAAAGCCTTAGTCAGGATGTCAGCTCTCTGCTTGTCAGTAGGGATCCTCTCCATCCTTATATCCTTCTTCTCAACATGATCTCTTATAAAGTGATGCCTGATATCTACATGCTTACACCTTGTGTGTAAGACTGGGTTTTGGGATATGTCAATGGCACTATTGTTGTCACAATAAATTGGGACATCAGTGGCCTCTATTTGGTAGTCTCTCAGTTGTTGCTTCAACCAAAGAATTTGGGAACAACAACTGCCTGCCGCCATTTACTCAGCCTCAGTAGTAGATGTTGCAACACTGGTTTGCTTCTTAGAAAACCAAGAGACCAGTTTACTCCCTAGAAACTGACATGTGCCTGTAGTTGATTTCCTATCAAGCCTACAACCTCCATAATCAGCATCAGAATAGCCAGTCAGTTCTAGGTTGTCATCAGAGGGATACCAAAGTCCTAAGTTGACTGTACCTCTCAGGTATTTCAGTATCTTTTTTGCACTCTCTAGATGACTCTTCTTCGGATCAGACTGATATCTTGCACAAACTCCAACTACATAAGTGATGTCAGGACGACTTGCAATCAGGTACAATAAGGATCCAATCAGTGCCCTATATTCAGTCTGATTCACTGAGGCTCCTTCTTTGTCAGGATCCAGCTTCTCATTTGTGTTCATGGGAATACGTGAGACTCTGCTGGTCTGAACTCCAAACTTCAGAATCAAGTCCCTTGCATACTTGGACTGATTTATGAAGATTTCGGAGTCAGATTGCTTGACTTGGAGACCCAGAAAGAAGTTCATCTCTTCCATCATTGACATCTCAAATTTCCCGTCATCAGCTTGGAGAATTTCTCACAAAGCTTCAGATTAGGAGATCCAAATATTATGTCATCCACATAAATCTGAACCAAGAGAATGTCTTTCCCTTCGGTAATCCAGAAGAGGGTCCTGTCCACTGCTCCTTTTACAAAGCCGTGGTCCATCAAGAACTGGGAAAGTGTATCATACCAAGCCCTGGGGGCTTGCTTCAGGCCATAAAGAGCTTTCTTCAGGTGATAAACCTTGTCACCGACTTCGAACCCTGGAGGTTGTTCCTCATAAACCTCCTTGTTCAGTACACCATTCAGAAAAGCACTCTTCACGTCCTTCTGATACACCTTGAACTTTTTAAATGTTACATAAGCCAAGAACAGCCTAATTGCTTCCAATCTTGCAACTGGAGCAAAGGTCTCGTCATAGTCAATCCCTTCGGCCTGAGAGTAACCCTTAGCCACCAGTCTGGCCTTGTTCCTGACAACAACATTTTTCTCATCCCTCTTGTTCTTGAAAACCCACTTGGTGCCAATAACATGTTGACGCCTAGGTCTCTCAACTAACTCCCAAACCTGATTCCGCTCAAACTGATTGAGCTCATCCTGCATGGCTAGGATCCAGTTGGGATCAGCAAGAGCTTCTTCTATGCTCTTAGGTTCTTGATCACTCAGGAAGCAGCAGAACATAGCACTCTCACCAAAGGACAACTTTGTCCTGACCCCCTCATTGATATCACCAATGATATCAGCCAATGAGTGATCATCTAGCCATCGCCTCCTGCTGACGGCTGCACTGGGAGCTGCTGAAGTTCCCTCGCCTGATCCTGAAATATTAGTCTCGATAATAACAGGAAAAGAGGCCGAACGAGCAAGAACAGGGGATACTGAGCCATTTCCTGAGGGTTGAGCAATATCAGAGACATTGTTTCCCCCTACAGTGTTGGACTCAGTAACTGTCTCAGGTGCAGAAGCATCATCACTGACAGTACGTACCTCAGGTTGAGTCTGTGCCTCCGTCTGAGACTCAACATTCTCCGAGGCTGGGGCTTGCTGAGGGTTGGCCTGAGGTCCATCCTGATCTTCATCATCATCATCCCATCCCTTGGGAGCACTCACAAGTTTGATCTTGAATTCAAGATTCTTCAGGCTCAGTCTTGTCACCCTTTTGGTAACCCCCTCAGTGTCAGGACTCGGAACCTGTTTTCTACGCACTGATGCAGTCTCATCAAACACAACATGAGGTGTTTCTTCCACACAAAGGGTCCGACAGTTATACACCCTAAAAGCCTTGCTGAATGAGGAGTATCCTAAGAAAACTCCCTCATCAGACTTGCTATCAAAGGCTTTAAGCTGGTCTTTCCCATTGTTCAGGATGAAACACTTACACCCAAAGTTATGGAAATAGGAGATGCGAGGCTTCCTTTTATTCCAAGTTTCATAAGGTGTCTGAGCATGTTGTTTGTTCAGCATAGATCGGTTCTGAGTGTAGCAAGCAGTGTTGATTGCTTCAGCCCAGTTCTTCTTGGGCAGTCCTGACTCAGCCAACATGGTCCTGGCAGCTTCCTTCAGGGTCTGGTTCCTTCTTTCAGCTACCCCATTCTGCTGAGGGGTCCTGGCTGCAGAAGTCTCATGAGCAATATCAAGGTCAGTACAAAAATCAGTTATAATTGAGTTAATAAACTCAGTTCCCCGATCTGATCTGATCCTAACAATGCTCTGACCCTGTTCAGTACTCAATTTCTTGAGTAACTCAGGAAGCTTGACCTGAGTCTCCTTCTTGTTCAGCAAGAAAATCACCCATGTGTACCTGGAATAATCATCAACAACAACAAGGGTATATTTCCTACCATTCATGCTGACAGGAGTAATTGGACCAAAGAGATCCATGTGCAGGAGCTGAAGCACTCTGTCAGTTGAGAAGGCATTGTTGAATGATTTTACTAATTGTAATGTTATGTGGCTAATTGGTCTATGTAAATCACTCAAACAATAATTAAAAGATGATCACTAGAATTATTAAGTGTAATATAGAGAGGATTATAGAGAGAGAAATTTTATAAGTGAACTCTTTGTATTTGGATTTCAGATCCTTACAAATGTGTTTATTACAAGTATTTATACCTTCTATTTAGTGAGGTGGCACTTTTTTAAGCCACATGGCTTCTGGGGGTGACAAGTATTTATACCTTCTATTTAGTGAGGTGGCACTTTTTAAGCCACATGGCTTCTGGGGGTGACAAGTGTCCTCCACTTATCACCCCCTTAAAGTTTTGCTCCACTAACTTCAGCCTTATGATTCGAACCTTTCATGCAGGTTCCTTGGACATCTTGAACCTTCTTTCCTTTGAACAAGGAACTAACAAGAGGGCGAGCAGTGCAGCGAGCAAGGGAGCGAGCACCAAGGCGAGCAACCTAGTCCTGGCTTCATAAGCTTATTGCTTTGTCATACTCAGAGCCTCGGGCGACCAACATGGCGAGCAGCACAGCGAGCATTGGTGCGAGCAACTGGGGAATGGCCACGTAGGCTTGTTGCTTTGACACCTCTAGACTCGGGCGAGCATGTGGGCGAGCATCCTGGCGAGCACGTAGGCGAGCAGCTTATACATTCTTGCATGTTTATACTTTGGTTATTATCTAATCTTCAAGCTTAGATCCTTTTATCAACATTTGCCCCTCAGTATATGCTTTGATCTGACATCAAAGTATATACTGGAATTGATCTTTATTTATGTAAGTAAGTAACTGGGCGGGCAATTGGGCGAGCAACTTAGCGAGTAACGTGGTGCTCGCCCTCTTGCTCGCTCTCTCTCTCTTCGGCAATTAGGGCGACTATCCGGAAAATGAGGCGCCTCCTCATTTCGTGCGCCAATCAGTCGCATGAAAAGGCGTGCCTTTTCAGAGACTTTTCAAATGTTTTGCAACTTGGTCCCTGAACTTCTTTTCCCTCTTTCACTTTGACCCGAACATATAAATAGGGGTTTTCTAAGCACTATTCATCTTCTTCTTCATTCATCATTTCTTTTCTAGAATTTCCGGCGATCTCATCTTTGGGCTCTTTCCGATGACTTTTAGGAATCTTTACTACTCCGGCGACCGGTTTTGCAACTCAACATCCCAGGTAATTCCTCAATTCCTTTCGTCTTTTCTCTACATTACCTTTATATTTCTTTTTAATTTTTGCATGTCTATTTTATGCACTTGTTTGCCGGAATTTCTGATTGGAATTTTGTTGACGACGCCCCCCATCCTTAGTTAATCACACCCTAGGATCAACCTTGTCTTTTCATCTTTCTTCCCGAATCCATGTCGTCATCCTCGAGCCGGATGATTTCTCACCGGAATCCGGGCAAACAGCCCATGGTGGAGAACATAGAGGAAGGTGGCCCGATCGCGGGCTTGTCCTCAGTCCATCTGGCGGGGTCTGATTCCGCGGTTGAAGAGGTAAACCGATTTTTGGAGAAAGGAGGTGGACCAGCCAACGAGGAGGCCGGCGAGCACCCCTGCGAGCACATCGGTGAGCAGCTGGGTGAGCAAGAAATCGAGCAAACCATTGCTCGCCCAGAGGGGGATGATACGGAGGATGTAGAGAAGCTCTCTAGTAGTGATGATAGCGACGACTCTATTACTGAGTGGTTCGAGTCTGTTGGCTTCCCACAACCTCACATGTCCGAGAGGTCTATCCCGGAAGGTGTCGCTCAAGAATTCGACTGGAGAGCGTACTATGATCGGTACGCTGCCGATTTTCTGACTCCTCCTCGGCAATACCGGGAACTTGAGAGAGGCGATCGTACCCCTTACAAGGCGAACACTGTAGTTAGCATTATTGACGAGGATGACCTTGACAGTATCCGTAGAGAGTATCACATCCCTTGCGATGTGACGATGTATGCTCCTCGAGAGAAAAAAAGAGCTGACTGCCCCCCGGAGGGTCTGACAGCCATAAACATTCACACTTTGGCTGCCGGTGTAACTTTGCCACTCCATCCTCTTATCGGCCGCTTCTTGGAGACGACAGATCTGGCGATCACCCAACTGACGCCCAATGCTTGGACATACTTGATATCCATCTGTACTGTCTTTGCTTTGGAGAAGTACAAGGATCGCCTGACCCCCCAGGAGGTAAATTATACCCTTTGCCTAAGCAAATGCTCCGAGGTGGGCCAGGGTTACTATTACCTGAAGGCTAGAAGTGACATGAAGATCCTTGAGGGTCTGCCCAACAAAGTGAGAGACTGGAAGGAACAATTCTTTTTTATCGGCGGTGATTGGCGGGCTCCGGACAACAATGAGGGTCTTGGGGGACGTATTATGACCCCTACTGAGTTTGGCGAGTTGCAGCGTAGGACTTGTTTGCATGTTTTGAACATTTTTTTTTTGATATTGTGCCTGATGTCTTTGTTCTTTTGTATTGCAGGCTTGATCCCTCAGCGTTGGAAGAAAACGAGCTTGTCTGAAGAATTCAAGTTCACTTGTATTCTCGTTTGTCGCCGGAACAAGAAGGACAGAACTTTTGACTATCTAAACAAGCCCAGTTGCCGCATTGCTTCGGGGCTGATCACAACCCCTCACCACCTACGAGCTCAGGTTGCCCATCCCGCAGGTAAGGTTGTCTTGTACTTTTGAGATTTGAGATTTCATGCAAAATTTCTAACTCTTTTTATGCTTATTGTTGCAGAAGTTACCATTGCCATTCCTCCATCCTTCAAGACCTTTAACCAGAAGTTTGGAATGGCGCGTACCAAGAGAGATCCCCATCCGTGGTGTTAGCAGCTCAAATTGCTGTTAAGACTACCAAGAAGGCTGCTGGAACTGGGCCGAGCACACGATCCTCTGCCCCCTCTCGAGCCCCCCGCACCGAAGCTCGATAAACGCCGGGTGACTCCCCGAGTGGCGGCGGTCGCCGATTAGAACTGGGCGACGGTTCACGCGTTGAGCATGAAAGTGAGGCTGCCAAGAGGGTGAGGGTTTCAAGGCCTCCAAGTTCGGGAGGATTAGGTCGGGTCGAGGTTCTGGAGTCTACTCCTCCCGTTTCCGCTGGCACCCCGACTGCCCCTGCATCTATCCACTCGATCGGTCAGTTATCCGACATCACATACCTGGGATGGGACCAGGAGCGGGCAGCTGGGTATGAGCCTTATACTTCTAACATGTTCATACTTCTAACACGTTCATACTTCTAACATTTTCTTGTATGACCCTTTAAGCAGGTATGACCCTACACGTTATCAGCATCGTAGCCCGCTGGTCCACCAGTTTGCACTTGCCCGTCCTCCAAAGTCTCTTAATGAGCTTAAGGGCCCAGTTCGAGGAGCTGTTGAGTCTGCTGTCCGTCACTGGACCCAACCCCAAGACGCCATCATCCATCATCAGTCGTTGACTGATAACATCCGCACAGCCATGCATCACTCGAGTGGTGCTCTTATCACTGCTCAACGTGCTATCGAGCAGGCTGTGACGTTGGAGAAGTCATACGCGATGTTGAATGATAGCCTAAGGAAGGAGAGGGATGAGATGAAGAAAAAAGTTGCCACATTTGAGGCCAAAGCTAAGGCTTCTCTGGACGCCGAGCAATCGGCGATTGCAAGTGCTGAGATGACCCGGGTTGAAGCTGAGGGTCTCCGGGTTGAACTGGCAAGTGTCCGGGCACAGTTGGAGGAGAGCAGGGTTGCCCGGGGAAGGATTGCTGAGCTAGAAAAAGAACTCCAAGCCACCCGGACCGAACTCGTTGATCTTAAGGCCGCCCATACTGATTGCTTTACCGCTGAAGCCGTTGCGGATATCCGAGCGGAGTCCTCTAACTTTGGCTTTGTTTATGCCTTTGCTGAGAATCTTCGGGCCTATCACCATGCAGTTGGTGAGAACGAGGACCCCTGGACAGCCTTGAAGAAGGAGTTCACCGACTTCCTTACCGAACGTCCTCTTAAGGAAGGTTTGGTGGTGGATATCGGGGATCTCGAGGAGATGGGAGTTGACTTAAGTGCTGTGCCTTCGTCACTTAAGATCATCGGTGGAAACTATCCGCCTCTTCAGATTAATGCTGAGGACGATGCGATGGTGGACACTGAGGGTCTATCTCCATTCGAAGTCCTCCCTGGTCTCTCTCCTTCAGGTGCTGGCGGACAGGCGGGCGAGCAGGTGGCCGAGCAAGTTGGACAAGTTGGCGGGCAAGCTGTCGACCAGGCTGGCGAGCATGTTGGCGACCAGCCTGGCGATCAGTAACAAGTTGGGGTTTTTGTTCGTGTTCTTCGTTTGAAACCTTTTGCCTCAACGTCCTTGAAGACGTTTCTACTTATAATTTTGCGATGTATTGAAACTTTTATTCCCTCGCCCTCGAAGGCGCCCCATATGTACCCGAACACCTTTCACCGTTTAATGCATTTGCAATTTTTCTTTTATTGGCTTTCGCTTATATCTGCTTCTGCTGTTGATACTTTTGTCTTAGTTATTTAGTGCTCATTTTTTATGTACGATGTTTTAATTGATTTGTCTTACTTTTCCTTTTTACGGAATCGCAAATTTACACTTATTTTTCATCCCTTTGGATGTAGGCTTATTGATTGGTAAGGACTCCCTTTTAATGGTTATAACCTTAGGGTTAGTCTCAATACCTTGCCTTTAATGTGGACTCGTAAGTCTTGAGAGCTTATAACTTGAGACATCTTTTGATACATCAATTTGAAAGGAAACCTCTCTATTCAATAGAATAATAACTTTACAGATTTGCCTCCATCTATTACGGACCTGCTTGCCCCTATACATGTTGGACAAGCAAGGTTTTCTTGAAAAATTTACATAAGTCTTCATTGGTAGAATTTCTTGAGGTGTGTCGCATTCCATGTGTATGCCGAAGAGTTACCTTGCATATCCTCCAGGTCGTACGTCCCATTTGGCCAACTTTTTGTTACTTTGAACGGACCTTCCCATTTCGGACCAAATACTCCAGTCGGGACTGCTAATATCCTTCGCATCACCAAGTCACCAATTTGGAATTTTCTATCTTTTACCTGCGAGTTGTACTATTTCTCGTCTCGTCGCTTATAGACTGCATTCCTCAATTCTGCCGAGGTTCTTGTTTCTTCAATCAAGTCTTTTTCTACCGCCATATCATTTTCATTTGCTTCCTCACTGTATTCGATTATCCTCCATGTCCGATGCTGGACCTCTACCGGGATGACTGCTTCAACTCCGAAAGCCATTGTGAATGGTGTCTCCCCGGTACTTGTTCTGTAAGACATTCTGTAAGTCCATAAGACTTCCGGAAGCTCGTCGGCCCAACTACCCTTTTTTTCTTCTAACCGGATCTTTAGGATGTGCTTCAAAATCTTATTCACTGCTTCAACTTGTCCGTTTGATTGAGGATGATATGGTGTGGAGTAATGTTTCTTGATGTTCCAAGATGTGCAAAAGTCTCTTAACTTACTTCCGTCAAACTGCCTCCCGTTATCCGTGACTATCGACTGTGGTAACCCAAATCTGCATATCAGGTTCTTCCAAATAAAGCTTATCATTCTCTCTTGGGTTATCGTCGTTAGCGCTTCAGCTTCGGCCCACTTAGTGTAATAGTCCATGGCCACCACTACAAATTTTACCCCTCCCTTCCCGGGAGGGAATGGGCCGATCAAGTCGATACCCCATTTAGCGAATGGCCATGGACTATATACTGACTTCAATTCTTGTGCTGGGGTGTGGATGCTTGGAGCGAACTGCTGGCACTTCAAGCATCTCTTAGCATATCTGATAGCATCCTTTCGTAGTGTTGGCCAATAATACCCTTGCCTGATGGTTTTGTAAGCCAAGGCTTGCCCCCCAGCATGTCCTCCACATATTCCTTCATGGATTTCCTTCAACACCTTCTGCCCTTCTTCCGAAGAAAGACATTTGAGTAATGGGAGTGAGATTCCTCTTTTATATAACTGCCCTTCGATCATCGTGTATCTCGCGGCCTGCTTCACAATCCGTTGTGCTTCCCATGGGTCTCCTGGCTGCTCTCCCTTGGACAGGTATTTACAGATAGGTGTTCGCCAATCATCGGTAGACTGTTGCTGGCTATTGATTATCTGTTGCCCCCTCTTCAACACTTGATTGACATAATCAAATGTTGAAGGATTAATTAACTTTGTGACCACCACTTCTGAGATGCTTGGTTCTCCGGTGCTTGTGGCTAACCGGGCTAAAGCATCTGCTTGGGTGTTCTCTAGTTGGGGGATTTGCTCAATGTATACTTGCTCAAACTTTGATATCAGGTGTGCAACGATCCTTTGGTAAATGATCATTTGTCGGTCCTTCGCCTCATACTCTCCTTGGACTTGAGATATGATTAGCTGTGAATCTCCGAAAACCTGAAGTCTAGTTGCCCCCACAGCTAATGATAGTCTCAAACCTGCGATAAGTGCCTCGTATTCAGCTTCGTTGTTTGTTGCTAAGAAATCGAACCTTATTGCGGAGGTGAACACCTGTTTATCGGGACTTATCAAGACGACACCCGCTCCGGCTATGGAACTCGTTGCTGAGCCATCCACATAGAGGTGCCATGGGTGAACACGTCCCCTCGTCGAATCTTGAGGGTAGGTTAGCTCTACTATGAAGTCTGCCAGAGCCTGCCCTTTGATCGCTGTTCGGGGTGCGTATGTTATACCATACTGGCTGACTTCTAGTGACCATTTTAGTAATCGTCCGGCAGTATCAGGTCTATGTAAGACTTGCCTCAAGGGAAATGTTGTCAAAACCTCCACTTGATGGTCGAAGAAATATGGCCGGAGCTTCCGCACACTCATCACCAATGCATATGCCAATTTCTCCATCGGGGAATATCGTAGTTCCGCCTCATGTAACACTTGGCTGACGTAATATATTGGCAGATGCGCCTTACCTTCTGCACGCACCAATGCTGAACTTATGGCTACTTCCGATGCCGCCAGGTTAAGTACAGCTTTTCTCCCGGCACCGGCTTTGACAGGATCTGGGGATTACTGAGGTAATTCTTTATATCTTCGAACGCCTTTTGGCAAGCATCCGTCCACACATAGTTGGTCTTCCCGGTTCTTTTACAGATGCCCTTGCCTTTGATAGACTCAAAGAAGGGTCTATTCTTGTCTCCGGATCTGGATATGAATCTGTTGAGTGACGCGAGGCATCCGGTAAGTCTTTGAACTGCCGGTACATCCTTCGGTGGTCCCATGTCTAGGATACATTTGACTTGCGATGGGTTGACTTCTATGCCCCGTTGACTTACGAGATGCCCCAGGAATTTGTCGGATTGTACTCCAAAGCTGCTTTTCTTTGGGTTAAGCTTCATGTTATACGTCCTCATGATGTCGAACGCTTGCTTGAGGTGCTCCAGATGGTCTTCTTTTCTAAGACTCTTCACAACAATGTCGTCCACATAGACCTCCATTGTGTCACCAAGGTGTTGGTCGAACATCTTGTTGACAAACCTTTGATATGTGGCGCCGGCGTTGATCAACCCGAAGGGCATCCTCTACCAACAAAATAAATTTTTATTTGTATAGAAAGCTGTATGTTCTTGATCATCGGGGTGTATGGCAATTTGATGATAACCTGCAAAGGCATCCATAAACGTCATTAGTTCATGTCCCGCCGTATTGTCTACCAGCTGGTCGATGTGGGGTAAAGGGAAGTTATCCTTTGGACATGCGGCGTTAAGATCTGTGAAGTCTATGCATAGCCTCCATGTTCTATTTGGCTTTTGACCAAGACAGGGTTCGCCACCCATTGAGGACATAGTGCTTCCTTTATGAGTTTATTGTCCAAAAGTTTCTTCACCTCACCGGTCAATGCCTCATATTTGTCTGGCCCATATTTTCTCCTCCTCTGACGGACAGGCTTCTTCGTGGGATCTATGTTCAGGCGATGGCACGCTTGCTCCACCGGTATGCCGGTCATATCCTCGTGTGACCATGCAAACACATCGAGGTTTGCCCGAAGGAATTCCTCCATCCGGCTTCTATAAGGTTCCTCCAACTCTGACCCGATAAAGAGTTCTAGATCCTCTTTATTTGGATCAACTTGGATGGATCTGAGCTCCTCCACTGGTGTGGCGCGTCGCTTTTTATCTTTCCACCTGGGATCATCAATTGGTCCTTCGGGGTGTATCTCCACCCCCACCGGGATGGGTTCATAACCCAACCGGGGCTCAATGTCTTCCGGGGCCTTTGTCTGAATTTCCGGCACTGCTTCCATTTCCACACTTTCTCTGGCTATGGTTGCAGGATCTTGATCTTGATTCTTTGGGTTATTAACCGTCTGCTCCTCGTTCGGCCGGTCTTGCTGTAGTGCATTATCTATTGCCATGTCCTCCGACGTTTGGTCCACTTCCATCATTTCGGTGTCTATTGAGACATCGTCCAAACCACTCGGTTCGCTCGTGGAGGGTTGTGATATTGGATCTTCAAACACTAACACTTGGTTAATGGGCTTTTTCAGAGTTAATAGGCATTCTCGCGCCTTCTTCTGATCTCCTTTGACCGTACCTGCACCCTTAAGAGTTGGGAATTTAATACAATAGTAGTAAGTAGAACATGCGGCTTTAAATTCTGAAATGAAAGGGCGGCCGAGGAACCCGTTATAGGTGGATGGTTGATCTACGACTAAGAAATCTAACAACCTCGTCATCCTCCTTTCCGGGTCCTCTAGCGCTACTACCTACAAGTTCTACGGGCAATCTAATTACACCTAGTGGGACGGTCACAGCCTCTCCGAATCCCACTATTTTGTGATTACAATCCTCTATGTAGGATTCGTAATCTCCTAACTGGTCTAGTGTCTTTTTGAACAGGATGTTTGTGTAGGCTCCAGTATCCACTAGCAGTCGGTGCACTCTTGCGTTCATGATATTGTCGTTGATAACCAAGGAGTCGTTGTGCGGTGTAAGGATCCCTTCGAGATCTGCTTGAGAGAAAGTCAAATCCACAGTTGGTTTAGTAGTCACTTTTGATCCGGACCCCATCTCCTGCACCTGATTGACCGCCCGAATCTCCACTTTCTTCTGCCTTTTTGATGTTGGACGGCCATCTACCATCCCTCCTGCCGAACCAATTTCTTCTATCACAAGGATTTCTCGGTTCGGCTCCAGATGCGTCGGCCTTGCTGGTGAACCTCTTCTTACTTGTCTGTTTGGGGTCCTCTCTGCCTCATCGCTTCCTTCATCATCCGAGGCTTCCTGTCTTGTCGGACGTTGCCTTCTTCCTGGAGCCTTCTTTACGAATTCGGCTAATTTTCCATCTTCATAAAATTTCCACAATTGTTTCAACAGATCGCGGCACTCACTAGTGAAGTGCCCGATACTTTGATGGTACGCACAAAATTTGTTTGGGTTCAGCTTGCTGCGATCCTGCTTGATCCTTCGGGGTGCAGCCAACATATCTTGATCCTTCACAGCCGTGAAGACGTGGTCAATTGTGGTAGTCAACACTTGGTTCAGTTTTTCCTTATATTCCGCCGTGTCCCCAAATGATTTCAAATTTTTCGGGGCCTTGTAACCACTACCACTGGGTTTCTTACCACTTTTTTTGTCATCAGTCTCTGGACCTAGCTGCTTGGCCATTGCTTCTTGCATTGCGACATACACACCGGCTTTATGGCAGAACTCGGCGTATGTACTAGGACAGGCCAGATGCATTTCTTTCCACAGGTCCGTTCCTTTACGCAGTCCCGCCATGACTGCCACAACCTTTGTGTCGTCACTGACCGCTTCACCTTCCAAAAGGATTTTATCAAACCGTTCTAGGTATTGCTGGTCAGTTTCCTCGGCCCCTTGCGAGATGTTGGCCAACCTGTGCTTTTGTGTCAGATACGTCCCAAATCCCAAAAAGTGGGACAGGAACTCCCGGGTCAACTGCCCAAACGATTGAATCGATCCAGGTGTCAAGGCTGAGAACTATCTGTGTGCACGGTCTCCAAGAGTTAAAGGAAAATTCCGGTATTGCGTCGCGTCCGATGCCCCCATTGATATCATATAATCGGCATACTTTGAAATGTGAACCTTGGGGTCAGACTCTCCTTCGTACAACACCAATGAAGGAAATTGTATCTTCTTCTGAATGGGTGCCGTCAGTATGACTGGTGACAATGGTGATATTGGAAGTGACGTATACGTCTCCACCTTATCCTTGATGGCCACCTGATGTTGTAAGTCCTCCACAGCTTTCTTCAACTTTTCGATCTCTAGAACTGACGACCCACGGGATGATCCCCCTCCTCGAGGTTGTTCCGGGTGCACCTCATGATGACGTGCTGCCCCCGGCAGTCCCTCACTTCGGGCGATTTCCCGGTGTGGTCGCTGGAGGTTACTTGCAGCATTTGGTCCCAACCTCTCGGACACCCGTCTCCTCAACCTTTCTTGCACAGGCCTACGTTGATGCCGGGCATCAGACTCGCAAGGCTCCTGGCGGTATGAATGCTCCGACCTTCTACCCTCTGAGTGATGACTTTGATTACTGCGCTTATCGCCTTGTGACCCGTCAAGGCGTTCAGGTTGGTCATATGCTTGGTCAGCTGGTCGCCCAGCTGCTCGCCCAGCTGGTCGCTGGTTTGAGCGTTGGGGATGTGGTCTGAGGCGATCAGACATTTTTTGTTTACCTCTTGAACTTTCGGGTACGACACGTCCACTACTGGCTTCTTCCTCCTGAGGATGGTAGCTTGTTCGAGTATCATGTCTCATCTCAGTCTGGGCAACCTGAATCACCGGTTGACGTGCCATTACCATCTGCTGCCTTTGTAATTGTTTCAGGGTGGTCATCGCTCTCTCGATGTCCTCGGGTGTTGTAACCATTGATTCAATGGTAGTTTCAATCTGTTGACAGACTGAAGCCGCCGGTAACGCCGGGACACGAGCTTGTTCAGTTCGACGGTGTCCGGATGGTCCTCTTCCTCTCCACCTTCGACTCGTCGAGGTTGTGTGGGATTCATCGTAGGAGGCTTCGTACGTATGTCTCGTCATTGTTTCCGGTGACAATTGAGTATAGTAAATGAGTTTTTAAAGAAATCTTTTCTAGCTCGTATTTTCGAAGACAACAAATTCTTGAAAACACTCACAATTGAAGATATTCCTCAAAACATTTACCAAACTTCGAAGGGCGTTCCTGGTGTTCTTGAGAAATAATGAAGAATGAGTATCAAATTCTTCAATCGACGGAGGTTCGGCCCCTCCTTCTAGCGCCAAATTGTTGAATGATTTTACTAATTGTAATGTTATGTGGCTAATTGGTCTATGTAAATCACTCAAACAATAATTAAAAGATGATCACTAGAATTATTAAGTGTAATATAGAGAGGATTATAGAGAGAGAAATTTTATAAGTGAACTCTTTGTATTTGGATTTCAGATCCTTACAAATGTGTTTATTACAAGTATTTATACCTTCTATTTAGTGAGGTGGCACTTTTTAAGCCACATGGCTTCTGGGGGTGACAAGTGTCCTCCACTTGTCACCCCCTTAAAGTTTTGCTCCACTAACGTCAGCCTTATGATTCGAACCTTTCATGCAGGTTCCTTGGACATCTTGAACCTTCTTTCCTTTGAAGAAGGAACTAACAAGAGGGTGAGCAGTGCAGCGAGCAAGGGAGCGAGCACCAAGGCGAGCAACCTAGTCCTGGCTTCATAAGCTTATTGCTTTGTCATACTCAGAGCCTCGGGCGAGCAACTGGGGAATGGCCACGTAGGCTTGTTGCTTTGACACCTCTAGGCTCGGGCGAGCATCCTGGCGAGCACATAGGCGAGCAGCTTATACATTCTTGCATGTTTATACTTTGGTTATTATCTAATCTTCAAGCTTAGATCCTTTTATCAACAGGCATCTTTCTCCTTGAACGAGGCTTTGGTTTGCTTGCCTTCCTGACATGCTCCGCACACGTGGTCTTTGCTAAAAACTTCATTAGGTAGACCATCTACAAGAGAAAGTCTAGAAATTTTGTTAATAATCTTGAAGCTTAAGTGACTCAGGCGTTTATGCCAGAGCCAACTGAGCTCAGAAGAGCTCTTAGCGACCAAACAAGTTTCAGGAGAGCTGCTCTTAAAATCAGAAAAATAAACATTTCCTCTCCTGACACCTGTTATCAGAACCTGCAGTGTAGATTTGTCCTTCACAAGACATATGTTAGATGTAAACTCTACACTATATCCTCGGTCACAAAACTGACTGACCGAAAGCAGGTTATGCCTAAGACCCTCAACATAGGATACATTAAGCACTCTCACAGAACCAACAACAAGGGTACCGAATCCTCTGGTGAAACCCTTAGAGTTATCACCAAAGGTTACCTGCGGGCCTTCCTGAGCTACGTAGTCCTGAAGGAGATCACGAAATCCGGTCATGTGCCTGGAACATCCTGAGTCCAAGTACCAGTCCTTCATCAGATCCTCATTCTTCTTCTTGTAGCCCGCACCGACCTGAAAAGAATCAGGCCTCAGGTACCCATCTCGTATTGGGTCCTACAGTGTCAGCCATACCCTTCGGGATCCAGATTTGTTTAACAATTCTGATGGCATCAGAAGTGTAAACCTGTCTCCCTGAAACATCAACATACACCGTTCTCTTCTTCCTTTGTGCCTGGGAAGTCGATGGTGTATGAGTGTCAGCCTGAGGTTCAGGAGCCCTGGATTGATTCCTGGGGGCGGGCCTCCTATTCCTCCTAGGCCTGGGTGCATTGGGCTGAGGTCTGTCCTGAGAAGGAGCAGCTCGGGCCTGACCTCTAGGCACTTGAGGTCTGACCTGAGTGTTATCGGAGTCAGGTCTCCGTTGCCTTTCAGGGGCCATTTGATTTGTCCTTCTCCTCTGAGGATTGGGACGCTCCTGATGGGCCCTGTGCCCTGTCTGAGGTGTCCGGACTTCAGTAGTCCTTGGCCTTGCCTGAGGCCTCCTCTGACCAGAGTTCCCTCTGCCCTAAGTATTTCTAGGCTGAGCCTGAGAAGTACTTGGAGATGAGTTCTTTCCAGTCTGAGGGTTCCTAGGCTGAGCCTTGGAGTTCCCTTGGTCCTTCTTCCTCGGCTCAGGATGAGGAGCCTGACCCTTTCCCTTAGGTTTTGGCCTAGATTCCTCAGTCCTTTGCCTGACAGGTTCAGGCACTTTCTCCTTCCCTTTGCCTTTATCCTGACGAGCAACACTTGGGCTCTTGTCGTCAGTTTGGGCAGGGACAAACTTCTTCTGAGAAGTGCTCCCTGAAGCACCTCTCTTCTTCTTGCCCTTTGGGTCTTTTGAGGCATCAGAGCCTAACCCAGCTTTAGCACCATCGGTCAGCTGAGAGAAAGTTGTTAACTCATCAACCACTTGGGAAGATGTGTGTAACTTCTTCAGCTTATCCTCAAGGTGCCCATTCTGCTTTTTTAGGGCCTCAATCTCAGAGGTGTATTGAAGCACCAACTTCTGATGAGCATTCTCTTTTGAGATCAGCTCAAGATCCCAAGTAGTTTGCTCAGCACAAAGGCGAGTGTTTGGTGTAAATAAGTCCTCACTCAAGTGTACATGTTCGCTATGAGCGTGGTAAGCTTGACCAAGTTTTAAAATATATCGAACCCAAAGGAGACGGGGAACTGTAAGGAAAATTCGTTGTTTTAATTGGCTAGCTAACAAAGCAATAAAGGGGAAAGGTTTCTATCGTCTACTAATGCGTCAAAGAAGCAAACTACCTATCACCTTGGGTTGCAAAGTGAGCAAATGTGAGAGATATGTGCTAGTGTACTATCCTATGTTTCATGTAGTTAAACATCACTTTATCATGCAATGAGATTGTGTATAATCAATGGACAAACCACTCTAACATGCAAAAGGTTTCCCTAATAACATATCAAAGCCTCTAATTGTTCATCCAATTCACTAGAGATAATTATCACTATCTTAGGAATATTATCAAACACTTGATATACATTGGCCTTAATACAAGAATGTTTAGGAAAATACCTCTACTTTCGCAAGAGACTAACTCCCTATTGGCCCTAATTATCATCTGCACATGCAAGCATTCATACAATCCATCAATTTAGAGAATTGATCATACAACAACTCAAAGCATTCAAAAGATCAACATTTCACTACATTACTCCATAGGAATCATACACTAACACATTAAGGAATTAACTCATGGCTAATTGAGTAATCATGAGAACAATTAAGCTAGGAACAATCATCATTAAGCAAGAAATGTAAAGAGAATTACCTATTACAATGAAAATTGGAAAGATACAAATTACCTCTAAAATGCTATCTAGCAATCCGACAATGGAAATTGAAATTCAATCGATGAGAATGTAGCCTTAGACGAGATGAGAATGCAGGAATTAACGGATCAATGATCAAAGCGGTAGATCAAAAGTTATCTAAGAATTTGTGAGAAGAGATCTTAAGAAACCCACAAGTAACTACCTCTCTCTCTCCAATCTAAGAATCTCACTATGATTATGAACTAATGTGACTTGGATTCCCCTTGAAAATCTGATCCTTGAAGTATTAATAGTGCTCACAATGCTTGGTCCAAAATGCCCTTCATTAAACACGCAAAAAGATGAAACTGCCCTCGAAATTGGGACCATCCGAACCGGCGCACGAGCACAAGCACACGGCCACACGAGTCTGGCTCGTGTGAGCACTCGTGTGGTTCGATCTAGCTCAAACCAGAGCCACCTCGCACGAGTGCAGGTTCGTGTGAGCACTCGTGCGAGCCTTCATTACCCGAACCAGAGCACCATCGTACGAGCCCGAGCTTGTGGTCACACGAGTCTGGGCTTGTGGTCGCTCGAGCCCGAACTCGACTTGTCCGATCAATCCTCGACTTCCTCATTTTTATCATATCTTGAGTTCTAGAGCTCCGATTGACTCGATTCTTTTTCCGTTGCGACCCTCTCTTCGAACTCTTCGACATGGTATATCATTTGCCTCCATTGGATCAACTCACAATTTCTGAACTTTTACGAACTTGCTCGTCTCTTGCCAATTTGCTCGTTTTCACTACAAAACACATTTTCTTGCCACGAAATGGTTAATAGCAAAATTTATACCAAATTAGGGTCAAATATGAATATAAGAACATCAAAACCATGTAGAAATCGATGCAAAAACATGCAATTAAGACCCTAATCACACCCCCAAACTAGATTGTTGCCCGGCCTCAAGCAACGAAGCGATAAGATAGGGAAATAATTGTATGTATGAAGCATCAGGCACAAGATCAATGCCATAGAATCATCACTCAATATCTAGCAAATCTAAGATACAATATCATTCAATCAACTATCAAAATCAAATCAATGAGTACAAAATCAAGTCAATGAGTCT
This sequence comes from Prunella vulgaris, assembly GCA_026898435.1. Taxonomy (NCBI): domain Eukaryota; kingdom Viridiplantae; phylum Streptophyta; class Magnoliopsida; order Lamiales; family Lamiaceae; genus Prunella; species Prunella vulgaris. Next base: position 3,039 of record JAPKLY010002757.1, on the reverse strand, counting down.
TGATCCTCTCAAGATAGGTGTTTCACTCAACACTCAAGTGTTTAAGCTCTCTCATTCATCACACAATGATACAAATACTACCATAAGCTTGGCTCAAATCTACATTCTCCACCACTTGGAATGACAATTCAATCACACATCAGTGAGGACTTTTAAAGGTTGTAGTGTTGGCTCTTTGGTAGGGAAGGAAAATATGGATAAAAGTGACTAAGTATGATTAGTGAAGCATAGAAGGAATCATCATGTAAATCATGTCTTCATGCAAATGACAATCTCATCTTCATGCTCTTTCAAAATCACATTTTCAAAGATAATTCTTCCCTTTTTTTGCAAAGTTGTGAACATACTCACAACACTTGAGTCAAACTTGACCAAATTTTCATGAAAAGTCAATCTTTTTTCAATTTCTTGTTAGCACTTGCCTTTGAGCCTTCTTTTCAATTCAATCCATGCATAGGATTTCTTTCCACATTGGCCGCCAATTTCTTCATCATATCACCAATCTTCCTTCCTTATTTTCACTCTACTAATCATAAGGACAAGAGAGTTCCAAAAAGGAAGGAAAATGGCTTAAAGTGTGGTTAGCCAAATGAAAGGATTATAAGCACAAAATTGGTAGCAAAGGATATCAATATAAATGGTAGGCTCATAGGGCTAAGTGGCTCAATATAGAACAAAGTAAATGCCTCATATCATCTCATGTGAAATCATTATCTAATGTAGCCTCAAATAAGACTAAAGCCAAGTTCTAGAGTAACATATACGTGTGTGGAACTCACATAAAGAAATATCATCCGTTCAAGATTGAAACGGGCAAAATTGGCTCA
>JAPKLY010002756.1:0-22555 GCA_026898435.1 Prunella vulgaris | reverse complement strand
CAGAATCAAGGTTTAATTCTTAATAAAAACAAATGAGCATAATTATTTATATAGAAAAATATGGGCTGTTACATTGTATGATCCCATGCTTATTGATGATATCAAATCAGAAGACTTACCCCATTCTAATCTAGGATGCAGCATGTGATTTTCTGTCCCTTTACTGTATCAATTCATGTATATTAGATTACTTACAATTTGTTTAATATAATATCAATTCTTAAAGTTGAGGGGCATCTAATACTTAATTTTATTTCATTATTATTTCAAATCATATTTTAGATCTAATTTTAGATCAATTTCACTATCCGTTTGAAATTATTTTCATTCTAGGATGCTAATAAAATATATTTTCAATAGTTACATTTTCTGAAGAAATCACTAACATGTTGCATCTCTATACTGCAGATTTAACTCGATCTTCATCATTTACGTATTATTATATTATTTTTGCCAATTGTTTTTTGGCAAATACCCCTATGTTCTGGGTGAACAGTGGAATTCAAATGCATTTTTTGATTGTTATTTGTTATTTAACTTATAATATGTTTTCACTTAATGGTATTAAATGTTTTCACAAAACAATGTTTTTACTACAATGTATCAATAATTATATTAATTACTACTTTCATACTTGTCTTATTTGGATATTCCAAAAGCTTTTTCACACTCCTGAAAGGAAAATAATATACACTCATAAAAATTAATAAAATATTTTTTATTTAATTTTAAACGCACATACTCGTTTTTTTATTTGTCACTTCTAAGTATGAAAGAAGAGCTAGGATGCACGAATTCTTCTAAAGTTACCATAATACATTATTCAATTCGCATTCGTCCCTTGAATTAACACTAAACTATATATGAATTAAACTAAATTATATATGAACTAACACTACATGCCGTAACGTGTGCTACTGTAACAAAATGAAACTACAAAATTATTATTGTGAGTATTATTCACATAATACCCACTCTTTTTTTCTTTTTTAATTTGTGCAACATTGGTAATATCTTTAATAGAAGAGTGTAAATTATTTAAAATATCATTATTTAGAGTTAGTATTATGTAAATTGATTTCATTGTGAAACTTTTTAAATTGCAACAAAGATCTCATAGTGAAATAATTAATATTCTTTAATAAAATAATATGTATTATTCAAAATTAATATTAGTATAAATAACTAATATTCTTTAAAACAATTTTATGGTGAATTTTGTCGACAAAAATTTTTATGAAATGTTTCACGGTGTGAAACATATCATATATATAAAATTCGCGGATCCATTGCCGGGTTGGGTCGAATTAGCTAGGGTAATTTTCTCAAATTCTCGCGCAAGCACAATTTTTAGATTTTCGCTCCCAGATATGTTACTTTTTAGGCAAATGCATGTTACTTTAAGGTAAAACGTGTGTTGCAATTAGACCAAATGTTTTTTTTACATATATATAAGTTGTTTTTGTAGAAATAACATTTTTTCGTTCAATGTAAGAGCAAAATGTGTGTTATTATAAGAAAAAAATATTACCTTTTCATAAGTATATATTTATTTGTATATAAATAATTATTTTATTTTATTATAACACATAGGGATTAATGCCAAAATGGTCCAGTAACTTTTCAACTTTTTCGATTTGGTCCCATAACTATGTAATATATCAATTTAGTCCCATAACTATTTCAATCTAACCAATTAGTCTCAAGTCGCCGGAAATGACATAAAACGACGTCCTTTTACTCACGTGCCGGTCATGTGTTTGTATTTTCCGGCGGAATTGGCTGATGTGGCAAACGAATCCTACGTGGCATGCTGACTGTATTAATAAACCCATTAAATTAAATTAGAAATAATATTCTTATATCCAACAATTAATTTCCAGTTTTTCTTAAGATAAAAAGAATAATTAAAACACAACAATAATTAAAATCTAATTACGTGAATATTGAAGAACCCAAGCGACTCAAATTTCCAAAGAGCCCAATCTCCAAATTTCCAAATCATCTCTACGAAGAACCCTAAATTTCTTTTGTATATTTGTTTGTTTCTTCAATTTCATGGAGAAGATAAATTTAGGGTTCTTCGTGAAGATGATTTGAAAATTTGGAGATTGGGCGATTTGGAAATTTGAATCGTCTGGGCTCTTCTATATTTACGTAATTAGATTTTAATTACTGTTTTGTTTTAATAAATCTTTTTATCTTAAGAAAAATTGGAAATTAATTTTTGGATATAAGAATATTATTTCTAATTTAATTTAATGGGTTTATTAATATAGTCAGCATGCCACATAGGATTTGTTTGCCACATCAACCAATTCGGCCGGAAAATACAAACACGTGACCGGTACGTGAGTAAAACGACATCGTTTTATGTCATTTCCGGCGACTTGGGACTAATTTGGTTAGATTTGAATAGTTATGCGACTAAATTGAAACATTACATAATTATGGGACCAAATCGAAAAAGTGGAAAAGTTACAGGACCATTTGATATTAATCCCTAACACATATAAAATAGTAAAAAGTGTGTTATAACATGAATCAATATATCTAGCTTTAAGGGATGGTGATTAAATTAAAAAATATATATTTGTTCTTAAGAAAAATACATTTTTATTATATAGTAACACATGTTTGCACATATAATAACACAAATTAGGGAGTAAATATGTGTTACTATTAAAGCAAATATGTGTTATAATTTTATAAAAACTTGTTATTTTGCATATATTCATTTGTTTTTACAGAATAAGTAGTTTTTAACACAGTATACGAGAAAAATCATGTGCGTTAATATAAGAAAACATATTGATTTTTCATAAATATTTATTTGTATAGAAATATTTTTCTTTATATAATAACACATATAAAATAGTAAAAACATGTATTAATATATGAATCAATATATCTAGATTTAAAGGAATGGTGATTAAATAAAAAAACAGATATTTATTCTTATAAAAGTACATTTTCTCTTACAGTAACACGTATTTGCCCATATTGTAACATAAATTGGGGAGCAAATGTGTGTTACAATCTTATGAAATGTTGTTCTTTTTATATATATTTATTTATTTTATATAATAAATAAATTTTCATATAATACAAGAGCAAAATGTGTGTTACTATAAGAAAATATATTATTTTCTCATAAATATTTATGAAAAAATATTTTTTTTATAGTAACACACATTTTTAATTAGATTATATTAAAAAATATTACAAAAACAACATTTAATCTGAGTGTAACACACATTTTGCCTATTAGAAACTTACATTTGCCCAAATTGTAACATACCTGGGAGCGAAAAAATTTAGAATTATAGTTGCGAAAATTTTGAAAAAAAAGAAGACCAAATCCGACCCAATCCAATTAAAAACCCGCAAATTTTTAATCGAGTATATTTAACATGAGTGTGCCTCAATTTTGTCTACACAAAATTTGACCTATCTTTTAATGTATAGTAGATTAATTATGTTGATCGTTTTAAATAAAATAATAATTGTTTTTAATTCATAAATAAGGGCATCTAGAAAAATTAGAGAGTCTAGTTAAGTACAATTAATAATGTTTATTGATTTTGGTGTGTTTCATAATAGTTTTAATAATTAAAATTTATGTCTAATTTTAAAACTCTGATAACCTTAAATAGCGAAGAATATGTATAGTGTGAAACTTGTTTAGACATAAATTATTATATTAATACTCTGTTCCTAAAAGTCTGCGGTACTTTTAAGGCACATTTTTTTTTAAAATGCGATGAGCAAAATGTGTAGGATGGAGATTGTGAAGTAGATATTTTTTAGGATGGAGATATAAAGGAATATTTTTATTTTGTGAATATACAAATTTTTGTGAGACAAACTAAAAAAAAAAGTATGCAAACTTTTATGGAATTGAGGTAATATTTAATAAAATAATTTATATTTTTTTATTAGTAACAATTAATACTATTTATATTTTTTTAGTGAAACAATTAATACTCTTTAGTAAAAATAAATTAATATCCTTTAATATAATATCTCAAGCACTTTAAAATGGCTCTACTTTATCAATGAATAAAGAAATGATTAGAAATAGTGTTTTGGATTTTTGGGTTAAAAATTTTGGCGGTTTAATATTTTCACGAAAATTTTAAAAATCAAATTAGGAATATTAACAAAATTTTGGAGGTTTAATTTTGTAAATAAAAATTTCATATAGGAACACGCATCTCTCTTCCTTATAAATGTACATTTATCATATTCATAACCTCTGGCTCTCACATCTTCCTCTCCTGTCGTACTTGCTCTTTAATCGGTGCCTCCATCTCTAATTCGTGGATCAATGGCACATCGTCTCACAGTGTAGGGTTGAGCATCTCACTTTCTAACTCCGGTGAGTAGCCCTGTTTGGTTTAATTTAGATTTTTTTATTTGTGTGTATTTTTAATATGAATCTTCATGCGTAACTCCATAAGACAGCAGGAAGAGCCTACTATCATAACAGCACATACAGAGTCCCAGTTTTCTTAATTGTCTATACATCAGGTAAATTTGGTTCATTTTAATGTATTGTATCTGAGATGATATCATTTCTTTGTCTTGTTCGGCGCCTCGACTCGTTCGCTTCTCTCCCCAGTATCGTCCTACACATGGTTTTGATTTTTTTTCTACATTTTGCCTCAATTATGTCATGGCTCTTAATTTTCTGGTAAGATTGGTAATTTTGGGCTTCAATTAGTGTTTTGGCTATCTAATTTTTTTCAACCGTTCACCACTGTTCTCGTTTCCCATTCGATAATCCTCTGATTGATGTTACCAGCAGCTGTTTATTTTTTTGATAGGTTCTTCGCTACTATCTTCTAAGAGTTAAGTTTTGATCTAGTTTTGATTGGGATTTTAGTTCTACATCGTATATCATATCTGTTTATAATTAATTTTTAAAAAATAAATTATTGACTGAGGCTACCCAAATTTTAGATAATGCTGCTTAGATATGCGTTTTGCTGCATCTTTAGTTTCTAAATTGATAGGCCTGATTAAACAAATTGTAGATTAAGAATTTCTTATATGAACAGGGAATTTAAATGATTGGGTAGGATAACTCTTATCTAGTTCATCATGCATGTGACTGAAGTTTTAATATTGAAGAAATACGCGAAAATAACCAATTTTATTTGAGCATTTTCTATTTTTTCCATGTAATACAAATCTTTCAAATTTGTCAAAATTGAAGGAAAAATGTCCACCATACCCTTCATCCCTACAACCAAACACTCTAATTTCAATTATTTAATCAAATACTTAAATTAATTATTATCCTAATTAATCACTAATTTAAATACGTCTTCTCCACCGCTCCCCCAACCAGCTCAGTATTCTCCGCCTTCTCTTCCGTCGTCTCACCGGAAATTGCGCTGAAGGTGGAGATAGATTGAGTGGCTTTCGAATTTTGCCCTCAATTTAAGCGATTGAGATTTGAATTCCGGCGTGGATTTTGCAGGTTTCGGCAGCGGTTGGCGAGGGCAACTTTGAGCTGTGGGGAGTCTTCTCTGCTTCAGATATTGGCGACGGCGATGGCTTCCAGTGTGACTGGCGCGAACAGGGCTTCTTCCAGGAACAGGGAACGGTGCATGGTGTAGGTGGACTCCATTTCCGGCGAGACTTCTTCAAACTCCGGCGTCGGTTGTCAAATCTCGAGATGGGCAGGGGAAGCTTCAAATAGGCATTAATGGCGGATTCCGGCACATGGCTTTCTGCGGCTGAACAGAGAGTGCGAAGGTTTCGTAATCCCGGCAGTAAATGACGGTGGAGGAGATTTTTTTTTACAAAGATGGCTTCTTCTCTATGTCGTCTTCTCTCTCTTTAACAAATTCTTGGTCAACATCTGCAAAACAAATTTAGGAGCAAATGGGCTTGGTGCAGGTGCGATAGCTTCTTCTTGTGGCGGCCATGGCGGATTCCGGCAATGGTGGTGTATTCCCGGTGATGTGGGTGTGTTTGGATCGGGGGATAACAAAGTTAATTGGATTGTAAATTAAAAATAAGACAATAAGGATATTAACGTCTTTTTATCATCACTTTGAGCAAAATTAAAAAATTTATAGAAATAGAGCGAAAAGTAAATGTCCATGTTAAATTGGGCAAAAATAAAATTGTCCTTTTAATATTTAATCAAGCATGAAATGTTTCAGCTGTTTTGGCCTAATTAAATCTAAAAAAATTCACATACTAATCAAGCGCTGAACTCACATATCACATGGCATATGATGTCCCAAAAAAGCTGCATATACCGTCATAGGCCTACCTTCTGAAAATACTAATCTAGCTGCATTGATGTCCAAATTTATGATGACAACTTTAGTATCATTTATGCAGATTGATTAGTCATGCTGATTATTAAACGAAACATGATTATTGACCGAGTTGTGACAGTCAAGTCTTTTGAAATGAATGAGATGTTCGTCTTTTATCATTCATATGTCACCCACCACTATGCATCAACTTTTTGTAGTAGACATACAAAAGCATTCTTTCCCATTTTCAAACATATAGTATTAATCGATTATTTCTTCAGCAGTTTCATCTACAAGATCTTTCTCAATTTCAAATCTCTTACCTACTGTATGAAGGCCTAACTCTACACTTAAAACCCAGGTTGTAAGTGAGAGGATTGCCCAGGCTTATAAGCCCACCCAAAACCACACTCACTACAGATGTGGGATACCTTAATACCTTAATACCCTCCCTCACGTAAGAGGCTCATCAGGCTCGACATGTGGTTCCACAGGTGGATCCACACATCGAGTAGAGAGGTGGCTCTGATACCATGTATGAAGGCCTAACTCTACACTTAAAACCCAGGTTGTAAGTGAGAGGATTGCCCAGGCTTATAAGCCCACCCAAGACCACACTCACTACCGATGTGGGATACCTTAATACCTATTTTCAAAATCTACATTGAAGCATCCTTTCTAGATTAGCTGCACTTCACTACTTGCTGCTGCCATCATAAAAATTTCAAGTTTATAGTTTCTCTTCTTCAGCTTCTCAACTTGAAATTGCATTTTCCATCTTCACATATCAAGCTTCTTATCTCCAAGCTCACCATTCTTAGTTTCCTGCTTCTCATATCTCTTCTTCACATTTATTTTCACAATCTTTACAACCAGTGTCAGGCTTTTCCGATCCCATGTTGTCCACTATATCTATTCATCTCTAATATGATTCCTTTCTTCCAGGTTTTTTAGATGGCTCCAGGAGGTCCATCGAACTTGAAACAAAAACATAGTTTTATTTCCAGAACAACTATTAAAGAACTGCTTAATAAATAAAGAAAAGGTGCAAAACTTTGCCAAACAACTCTAGATGTCAAAATGTACAAAATCATCTTACTTATTTAAAGTGACAATACTTTGTCAGGCATAGCATCTCAGGGATTCAAATGCCATCTACCTAGAGCATTCAACATACATCAAGTGAAGATACTGCTGCAACATGTAATATTATTATTTTTAGTTAATTTTATATGTTCTTTAATATCTTAAAAATTATATTTATGTGTAGAAAAATATATATTGTGACTTTTTAAAGTTTACATTTAGCTATTGGTTCCAAGAAAAGGAGTTAGGGTCAAACAACAGGAAAGGAAATTTTGATGTATTTTGAAACTTATGGTGTATTTGACCGAAAAATGAATTAAATTGTAAAGGTCAATTTCTTTTTTATTTATTTATATGATATACGCATTTGTATAATATGTATTTCAGAACCTCCAAATCTATATGAGAAAAATACCCTTCCCATTATCTTTTAGTTAATAGAATATCTAATTTTTAATGATAATATGAACTATGTTGCATGTTAAATTGAAGTAGAAGATAGTTATAGCTACTTTGAAATTAAATATGGAAAATGTATGTGGTGACATCGACAATGGTTATATATTATTTTGAATTTCATTTGATATTTATCAGTTTTATTATACTATGTTTATGTTATATTTTAGCATTATTTTAAATATTATCAACATATAATTTTTTATAGGAGATATCTGCAGGGGAGAAGAAGTATGTTATCATTGACATTAGAAGTGAAGAGATTGCATCATGGAAATACTTTTTCTTTTAAGTTTCTTGTTTCATGTAATGATACCAAATATTATTAGTTTCTTTCTAATTACTTGAATGAGTATTTTGTTTAATGCAAACTAACTTTTTATCTTTAATTTAGTTTTTGTTGAAATTATTTAGTTTTTAGAATTAGTTTACCATGATACTTTTCATCGTCTATAAATATATAAAAGCAGATGTACTGTCAAAATGGGAAGAGCTACTAGAATTCACCGTGAATGCTACTCGTCTTACTATGTCACAGTGTATTCCACTCTCCTTCAGAATGCGTAAAGGTAAAGTTCATTAATTGTGAACAGTAAAAGTCAGCAGGCCAAATGGCTCATGTGTCTAGATTGATTAAAATATTTATTTTTAAACTCATTAGGGTTAATTGGGCTCTGGATTAGTTAGACTTTTCAAAGAAGCTAACAAGCCCCTTCAAATTCCAAAACTGCAACACGGCTTATAAAAAGGAATTTTTGTTTGTAGGTTGAAGATAATAGAGTAATTTTTAAGTATTGCCTTTTTTTTTCAATAAATGTCAAATTCTAAAAATTATAAATTATAATGGTGTCTTTTGTGCAGCCTGAAAATTTTTAAAGTTAATTTCTTTGTTATTCCTCTCAAATTCTAGAATTTCCATTTATCCTGCAACTAATATATTTTTTAAATTAACATGCGAAGTTACTGAATAATGTAAAATCTTTTGAAAATCCAAGGGGTCTAACGAAATTTCCTTTGAATTGAATCTGATGTTTTGGTTGAGAAGATTGAATTTGGGGAACTTGATCAATATTTTTGAAATCGGAAGATTGAATTTGGGGAACTTGATCAATATTTTTGAAATCGGACTGGTCATTGAACCAAATAATGAACTGGGTCAATAGTTCACTAGTCCGTCCGATTGAACAATTATATTGAAATTGGATGTCTCGAATATTATATATATATTATTATTATTAAATGTTGCATAAGATTATAAAATGAGATGAATCTCTCTTGAATTTAATTTTTTTAATATTTACTCCTTCGTCCCAGAGGTGTTTTCACCTTTGGGATGGCACAATTTTTAAGAAAAGTAGAGTGTTGTTTAAAGTTATATTATTAAAATAATGAGATTAGTTGGATTGTGAAGATAAAATTAAAGTAATAGTTTCCATTTATAGGGAGTGAAAACAATTGTGGGACGGACGGAAAAGGAAAGTGTGAAAACAATTATGGGACGGAGGAAGTAATTGTATATATTTTTATTTTAGTTTTTTTTTTGTAATTTAATTAAAATTTTATTCATATGATATTTTAAAAAAATTAAAATTGTATAGAAATTAATTTTATTATATTATTTGGATAAAATTTAAATGGGAAATTTTTAAATATTTTACCGAATTTAGTGAATATATTAATTCAATATAATTAATTTCTTTTTATAAATATTTCATTCAATAATCACATAACTATTTTTAAAATAAATATCTCATTTTGTACTAAAAATTATTACTAGCTCAATGATAAATTGCCATTATAAACCTCCATTGGTCACATACACCCACATGATCCTTTACAGGACGATATTCTTCAAGACAATTTAAAAAAAAATCACTCCTTTACCCACGATAAAAAGATTTATTAGTTGGAAATTATTTTTAATAATCACATAAAAATAGCTATATATCAATAATATATAAATTTTTATATATTAAAATAAAAAATCGTGCGATCGCACGGGAGAAAATACTAGTTGAATACTATTTTATTATGACAAAATATATTATCACAATTTTCATATCTTTTGTTGAAGTTGATTAAATTGTCACTAAAATTTAATTTTTGATGACAAAATGTGTCATCATTATATTTACATATAATAACGATAAAATATTAGTTACCTTAGTGTATTTTTTCATGACAGAAAATTTAAATTATGACAAAAAAATATAGTCAATGTATTTAAAATTTTGGTGATGATTATTATCATCGTCATTGAATAGTATATATTACGATGACAAAAATAATTTGTCATTATTTTCACGCCATGTAATGACAGTACAAATTTTATCACTAAATCAGACTAATTGGTGACAAATTTTATTGTCATTATATATGTACATATGTAACAACGATTAAAAATTTTGTCACTAAAACACACTTATTGTTGATGAATTTTATCATCACTATACATGCAAATATATAACAACGATAAATATTTCATCGCCAAAAATAACCCTATCATGAAAAATTATATAAAATATGACAAAATAATCAATCTAACTGTGACAAAAATAACGTCACTAAAATTTTGTGAGATAAGTAATACATGAATAATTGTCGCAAAAAAGTTAGTTTTTAGAGACAATAATTCAAATCGTCACATTCAATTGAATTTTTGATGACGAAACATGATAATAGTGACAAAATATTGATGCCTAATGTGACGATTTATATGTCACTATAGACAACATATATAGTGACGATAGTCTTTATCGTCATTAAATGATTACTCTTTTATGACGAATTTAAATAGCATCACATATACCTAATACCACACACTTTCAATGATGATTTTTGCGATAAAATTTTTCGTCCCCAAATATCTATCTTGACGAAAAATAATATATTCATGACAAATTTTTTCGTCATGAATTTACAAATTTCTTGTAGTGGGAGTTGTAGTACTTCTCCGCTCTCTGTTTGTAGGTGTCATTCTTCAATTCTGGAAGCTCTAGTTTCTTCAAGTAGATCCTTCTCCACTGCTAAGGCTTCATCGTTTTCCTTCTCCTCGTATCCTACCATCTTCCAAGTCTTGTGTTGAACTTCCACTGGTACAACTGCTCCTGTTCTGAAGGCTAAGGCAAACTGTGTCTTACCAGTACTTGCTCGGTATAAAGTTCTGTAGGACCACAGCACTTCCGGTAGCTCATCCGCCCAACTTCCTTTCTTATCTTCAAGACTGATTTTCAGCACGTGCTTCAGAATCTTGTTCATTGCTTCAACCTGACCGTATGAATGTGGATTGTACGGAGTTGAGTAGTGCTTCTTGATATTCCACGAGCTGTAGAACTCTCTCAACTTCTGACCGTTGAACTGTCTACCATTATCCGTCACTATCGACTGTGGGAGCCCGAATCGACATACCAAATTCTTCCAGATGAAGCTGATCTGTTGTGAGTGCCTCGGCTTCAGCCCACTTAGTGTAATAGTCCACTGCTACCACGACGAACTTTACACCGCCTCTACCAGGTGGGAATGGGCTGATCAAGTCGATACCCCATTTTGCAAAAGCTCATGGGCTGAAGACCGACTTAAGTTGAGTTGCAGGAGAGTGAATGTTCGGTGCGAACAGTTGGCACTTCCGGCACCTTCGAGCGAAGCTAATGGCATCTTTTCATAGGGTGGGCCAGTAGTATCCTTGCCTGATTGTCTTGTATGCCAAAGCTTGCCCCCCTACGTGACTCCCACAGATTCCTTGGTGGATTTCTTCTAACACCTCTAACCCTTGTTTTTCAGACAAGCATTTGAGTAGAGGTAGAGAGAATCCACGTTTGTACAGTTGGTCATCCACTAACGTGTATCCGACTGCTTGTTTTACTAGCCGACTAGTTTCCCACGTATCTTCTGGGACCGATCCGCCCTTTAAGTATTTTTCGATCGGAGTACGTCAATCTTCGCCATCTTCCTGCCCCCACTCAAAGTCTGATTTACTTTGTAATCAGACGTTGAGGGGTCCTTCAGCTTGGTGACGACGACCTCCGTCAACTCTGATTCACTACTACTGGTAGCTAGTCGAGATAGTGCATCAGCTTGCTTGTTCTCCAGCCTTGGGATCTGCTCGATGTAAACTTGTTTGAACATCGAGATCAGATGTGTGATTAGTGTGATAATTGCTAGAAATATTTGTGCTTTAATTGCATAATTTTATAGGATTTCTTGCATTTATTCACATTAATTCAATTATTTGTGCTTAATTATTGAGAGGGGTGTTTATTATTTATTTTGTAAAAAATCATGATTTTTTGAGTAAAATACCTCTCAAATTAATTTTGTGAAATAAATTAAAAGAGTCGAGTTGGAAAAGAATGAATTGGACTCTATTTTCTTCTCAGACTTTCGGCCCAATTTGATGAGGTTAATTGAAAGCCCATTTAGTTAGATGGATAATTGATTTGCTAACTGGAAACAACTTTGATTGCTGCGGAGTTTATTTCAAATGGAGAAGTGCTGGACCCACTTTTATTAAATCTTTGACCAAGTAGCAGCATTGAAGACGTGACCTCTTATCTCACACAAATTCGTCTCCCTCTCAGACCTCTCTACCACCACACATACGACATTATGCCGCTGCCGAAATTCTTGACCGGAAAACAGCTACTGCTCAATTCATTCCTCACACCACTGCTCTGCCCCTGTTCTCGTTCACTACAGCCCGTTCGCAGGAAAATGGAACAGCAAGCGTATTCCACCGCTGCAATCACCGGAAATCGGTGCACAGCCCTTGCAAATCGCCGCAACTCAACGCTTCGCAGGAAAACTTCTCCCATGCCGGAATTCATGGCCGTCAACGCCACAGCCCCTTCTTTCCGACGAACCAACCTCACGCCCAGTTCCTTTGCCGTCGGACCGCCCCTGTTCTTGATGAGGAAGACGACGCCTGAAGCAGCTAAGGATGCGCCGGAAAAAGCAACCATGTCTAGCCGCCTTTGTTCTGAAAGAAGTGCTGGAAGATGATAAAGTGCATAGCACTTTTGACGAATTGCAAAACTGAAGAAGTGCTAAGGAAAGGAAGAAACGCATCTTCTACTTGAAGAGTTGTCAAACATAAAAAAGGAAGAGCTCTCACACTTAGGCGTGCCCAAGCCTAAATCAACATTCGCTTCTGTAAGTCTTGACAAGTTGGGGGAATTTGAGAGAGAAATTGATAAGTTGAGTTTTTATTTAAAAGAAACGTTACTCTTTGAGTAAACGTTTTCTCATTTCTTGTTGACTAAGAGTCAAATACCCACACTGAAGGTTAAAAGAGGAAAAACACACCAAGGCAGGAGCCAGGAGGAAGATATATTTTTCTACACATCATTCACGAGACAAGCACTGCACACTACACTCTGATTAGAGAATTTTCACGGCCCTTTTCACACACTTTCATTTTTTAGTAGGTGTTCTTATTTTTCTTGAATTCCTTTGCAAGCTATCGAGGATTTTATGATTTATTCAAGTTGTAATCACCATCTCTAGGTGAATTCTACTCCTATCTTTTTTAATATTGTTGGGATTTAATAGTTTATGATCTATTGCAATTTTATTGAATATTTTAGTATGTTTTTATTTTATTTTGCATTTGATGTTATGAGTTTGCTTAAAGTAGATATGGGCTAATTTGTTTATGCTTTAGGTAATGGATATTGGGTGAGGATTGATGTTTTTATTGTGTATGTGCTAGAGTTTTGATTTGTTGAGTGATTGAATTTCTAATTTGTGATTTAATTGATTGTTCATCTTTTGTTATGCATTTTAATCGAGTGGGCTAGAAGCGAGAGCTGCGTTTATTTGATTATTTGCATGATAGGGTTGAGTGAGCTATTAAATTGCTTTTGTTTGAACGTCCATTGCACCGAGAGGGGATGGTTCGTTAAGAACACTCACATGTATGCACTAGGTTGATGTAACGAGAGTTAATCAATTATGTGAGGGTTAATTCTAGTTCGATCACTTGACGAATTGATTTTCTATGCATGTATACAATAGATCGTTAATTTAAACTCAATTGAAATTACCCGAAACATTCCTCCACTCCTTGCACTTCTTGAGAAGTTAGAACTAGTTTTAATTTGCATGCTATTTGAGTTGCTTGTTTTGATTTAGCTTTAATTTTTGTTTATTAGTTTGAGCTAAAAACCCCAAAACCAAAAACCTTTTAAATTTCGCATTGCAACATGTGGATGTTTGAGACTATATCCTTGGACTAGAGAAACCTCTCCCTTGGGTTCGATAAATTTTTTACTTGGTCAAGCTTATGTACTACATTGATCCTATACACTTTGTAGGGTAAGTGAATTGTGAAAACAAATTCGCGTATCAATGTGCCACGATCTTCTGGTATATCATCATCTGTTGGTCCTAAGCTTCGTATTCTCCCCGGACTTGGGATATTATTAGCTGGGAATCTCCAAAAATCTGAAGATTGGTTGCCCCACAACTAATGATAACCTAAGTCCGGCTATCAATGCTTCATACTCCGCCTCGTTGTTCATGGCCCTAAAGTCGAAACGGATCACCGAGGTGAAGACTTGTCTGTCTGGGCTTATTAGTACCACACCGGCTCCTACTGATGTGCTGGTTGATGATCTGTCTACGTAGAGGTGTCACAGAGCTATACGCCACCTCGTCGGATCTTGTGGGAAAGTTAGCTCAACGATGAAATCGGCGAGCGCATGTCCCTTGATCGCTGTTCGGGGTGCGTAGGTTATACCGTATTGGCTAACTTCTAGTGACCATTTCAACAAGCGTCCTGCAGTGTCCGGCCGGTGCAGTATTTGCCTTATTGGGAAAGTTGTCAACACCTCCACTGGATGGTTGAAGAAGTAGGGCCTCAATTTTCTAACACTCATCACCAGTGCGTAGACTAGCTTTTCTGTTGGGGTGTACCACAACTCAGCTTCGTATAGTGCTTGGCTTACATAGTACACTAGTAAGTGTGTCTTGCCTTCTTCTCGGACCAAAACCGAACTGATGGCTACTTCTGATGTCGCTAGGTACAGGTATAGCTTCTCGCCAGGTACCGACTTTGACAGGATTTGAGTGTTTGGCCAAGTACTCTTTGATATTTTCGAAAGCTCTCTAGTATTCACTTGTCCATTGGAAATCGTCCTTGCGCCTTAGTCTGTTTGCTTTGATTGCTTCAAAGAATGGACGATTCTGATCGCCGGACCTGGAGATGAACCGATTCAAAGCTGTCAAACATCCAGTCAGCTTTTGAACCTTTGGCACTGAGTCTGGCGCCTTCACTTCTATGATGCACTTCACCTGTGTCGGATTGACCTCGATTCCTCTCTGGCTCACCAGGTGTCCCAGGAACTTCCCCGAGTGGACGCCGAAGCTGCTCTTCTTTGGGTTTAATCTCATGTTGTAGTGGCGTAGTATATCGAAGGTTTGCTTGAGGTGGTCTAGGTGATCCTCCTTCCGCAAACTCTTGACTACTATGTCGTCTACATACACCTCCATAGTGTGCCCGATGTGCTGGTCAAACATCTTCACCAGTCTTTGGTAGGTAGCTCCGGCGTTGATGAGTCCGAACAACATCCTCTCCCAGCAGTACATGTTCTTGTTGGTGCAGAACGCCATGTGTTCCTGGTCGTCCGGGTGCATCGCTATCTGGTGATAACCTGCAAAAGCGTCCATGAATGTCATCATCTCGTGGCCTGCAGTGTTGTCGACAAGCTGATCAATGTGGGGTAGTGGGAAGTTATCTTTTGGACACGCCTTGTTGAGGTCCGAGAAGTCGATGCATAGTCTCCACGTTCCATTTGGCTTCTTCACTAGGACCTGGTTTGCAACCCACTGCGGGCACAAAGCTTCCTTGATCAACTTGTTGTCCAGGAACTTTTTCACCTCCGTGGTTAGCGCCTCGTACTTGTCTAGTCCGTACTTCCTTCGCTTTTGGCGAACAGGTCTCCTCGTTGGGTCTATGTTGAGTCGGTGGCATGCATGCTCCAACAGGATCCCCGTCATATCTTCATGAGACCAGACAATCACGTCCAAGTTGGACTTCAAGAACTCCTCCATCTTCGACCTGTACGGCTCCGGCAGCTCAGAACCTATGAAGAGTTCCAAGTCTGCCTTGTTCGGGTTCACCTGGATTGCTGTTAGTTCTTCCATGGGGTGACTTTCCTTTTCTGGTTCTTCCACCTTGGATCGCTAACCAGCTCGTCCCAGTCATCCTTCGCCATTGGCTCAAAACCTACTCGAGGTTCGAGGTCATCATTTCCTTCTCCAACTTTGGCAGGTTCTTGGACTTCTTATATCTCTTGGGGGACTGGGTTGGATGGTTCTTTGACCTGGGGAGCTTCATCAACTTCCATTGGTACTGGTTCTCAGTCTCCCACCGGTTCTCATGCTTGAGCTTCCACTACTTCTTCCATGGGTGCCGGTTGTGAGTCTCCCACCGGTTCCTGTACTTGGGCGACCTCTGTTGTTTCCTCCAGTAGGTTGTCCACCTCCATCAACTCAGTTTCGACTGAGATGACGTCCAGGATGTTAGGCTCATCTGCCGGAATTTGCGCTTCATCTTCAAGTATATGGACCGGTGTTACAGTCTTTTTTACTTGGCCATTTTTTATTTGGAGTAAACACTCTCTGACCTTTTTTCTGGTCACCTTTTATAGTTTCGACACCTTTTGGAGTTGGAAATTTCAAACAATAATAGTAGGTTGAACACGCCGCTTTGAATTCATGAATAAAGGGGCGGCCAAGGAACCCATTCTAGGAGGACTGCTGGTCAACAACAAGGAAATCTACGAGCCTAGTCAGCCTCCTTTTAGGGTCCTCGGCTGATACAAGTTGGATGCTCAACCTAATCTGACCTAAGGGGATGGTTACAACATCTCCAAACCCCACTATCCTAACGTTGCTAGGTTCTAGATATGACTCGAAATCACCTAACACATCTAAGGTAGATTTAAATAGAATGTTGGTGAAGGGGCCTGTGTCCACTAGCAGCCAGTGGACTTTGACGTTCATACCAATGAGTCATTGTGGGAGGTCAGTACCCCTTCCAAGTCCACCTATGAGAATGTAAGCTCGGCAGTTGGTTGAGTGGCGGGCTTGAAGCCAGAACTTCCTTCCTGGACTTGATTCACGGCCCAGACCTCGGGCTTCCTCTGCCTCTTTGAAATGGAGAGTCTCCCATCTTCTAGACCTACGGCAGGTCCGATCTGCTCCTCGAGAACGAGGAGTTCTCGAGTTGGTTCTTGTTGTTCCGGAGGTGGGAGAGGTACCCTACGTCTGTGTCGAGGGCCACGTCGGTCCTCATCGTCGGAGACCTCCCTCCTTTCGATCCTGGTCCTCTTAGTAGGGGCCTTCTTCACAAACTCGGCTAGCTTCCCATCCTCGTAAAATTTCCAGAGTTGCTTGAGGAGGTCACGACATTCACTGCTGAAGTGGCCGATAGATTGGTGGTAGGCACAGAATTTGTTCGGGTTCAGGTTGGTGCGATCTTGACGAATCCTCCTAGGTTCGTTCAACATTGCCTTGTCCTTAACCGCATCAAATACATGGTCAACGGAGACGGGTAGCACTTGGTTCAACTTTTCCTTGAACTCGTCTCCATCCCCGAAAGCTTTCAAGTTTCGAGGAGCTTTGTAGGTGCCTCTGGACTTCTTTTCGTGCTGCTTCTTCTCATCGGAGCCAACGACCTCCTTCAGTAGTGCCTCTTGCATATCCACGTATACACCTGTCTTATGTCTGAACTCGGCGTAGGTGTTTGGGCATGCAAGATGCATCTGCTTCCAGAGCTCGGTGCCCTTCTTCAGTCCGGCCATCACAGCGATAATCTTCGTATCCTCGCTTACTAGCTCACCCTCCAGCAGTATCTTGTCAAAATGTTCCAAGTACTGCTGGTCTGTTTCATTGTCACCCTGGTGAATGTTGGCTAGCCGGTACTTTTGAGTCAGGTAAGACCCGTATCCGGAGAAGTATGCCAAGAACTCCCGGGTGAGCTGGCCAAAGGATTGGATTGACCCCGGGGCTAATGAGGAGAACCACAGATGAGCTCGGTCCCCTAG
The DNA here is from genome assembly GCA_026898435.1 of Prunella vulgaris. NCBI lineage: Eukaryota > Viridiplantae > Streptophyta > Magnoliopsida > Lamiales > Lamiaceae > Prunella > Prunella vulgaris. The sequence goes on along the minus strand of JAPKLY010002756.1, from coordinate 4,686 downwards.
GGCCAGTGGGAAGTTCCGGCACTGGGTTGCGTTTGAAGCTCTCACGGATATCATGTAGTCCGCGTACTTGGAGATATGGACTTTCGGATCTGATTCTCCTTCGTACGCGGCCATCACCGGAAATTGAATATTCTTCTGCACCGGTGCTTTGAGAACAGTCAGTTCCAATGGTGATGCCGGGAGTGTGGTGGCATCAACTCCGCCACCTTTGGCAGCTATCTGCATCTGCAGCTGCTCTACTACCTTTTTAAGTGTTGCCAGCTCTTCTTCGTGGGCTATCTCCTGTGGAGGCTGTTCAAAGAACGTACGACTCGTGGACGCACGATCCCGCAGTCCCTCGCTCTGGGGCAGCCCTTCAGTGATGGGCTGGAACTGACGGCCACCGTTCGGGCCAAGTCTATCTGCAGCTGGCTTCCTTAGTCGGTCATATGCGGACCTACGCGGACGTAGATCTGACTCCACCCTCCGGGATGAAGCAGGGGCTGACTCTTGTTCGACCTCTTCCCGTTTGGGCCCCAACCTGCCCCGGAGGACCTCCCTGGATTGGTGGGTTGCTTATGCCTCCGTATAGGCAGTAGTTCGCCCATCTCGCGAACCTAGCCTATCAGCTATCTTCACTTTTCCGGCATCCTCCATATGCTGGCGAGCTCTTGTGGAGCTCGCCTCCTGCTCAGCGAGGAGCTCGTCAGCACTCCCCCTAGTTTGGATAGCCTATGTGCGCCGGGTGGTTTGCTCCCTGGCATTGTTGGTGAGAGCTCGCTGAGATGCCCGGGCGAGCTCGCCCTGCTGTTGCTGTTGCAGCCTTTGTAGAGCGGCGATGGTGCGTTGGAGCTCACCAGGGTTGTTGACAATATCCCTCAGAGCGGGGTTTAGTCCATCTTGGGCCAGTGGTGTGGCCTCAGCTCGCTGGGGAGCTCGTGGGACATCATTTTGTTGGGGAGCTCGGCGTGAGGTCTCCCCATCAACCTGTTTTTTGGGAGTACCTTCCATCTCTGAGTAGTTACGCACGTATTTTCCTTTGACATCGTCAAGTTTAGGTTGGTAGTTCGTTAAGGTCGTAGTTTCCCAGAAAATGTAAGTTTGTTCAAGGTCTTGTCTAGCCTTGCATGTAAGTAAATTGTCCATATTCTGGTTTATTTACTCACACACATGCATTTAAGGTCCTTTTTCATTAATTTTAGGTCCAAAAATCTGGAAATCAAAGCTGAAATCTGGTAATTTTAGTGTATCTTCAAGTGTTCTTGAGCTAAACTAAGAACACCTTCAAAGGTTTTCAAGAACTCCCACAATTCTTCACCCAATTTCTGAATTCGGAGGTTCGGGCCCTCCTTCTAGCGCCAAATTGTTGGTGGATTTTGTTTATAATAAGGTTTAATGGCTGTTATATCCTAATAATCGCACCAAACAATAAACTAGATAATTGTGTTCTTAAGGATTTTATAGAGAGAGAGAGTAGTGAGAGTTAGAGAGAGAAAATGTTGTTGGAATAATGAACTTAGAGAGAGAAAATACATACAAGAGACCTATTTATAGGTTTGCATGCTGTGAGGTGGCACCTTATGAGCCTACTTGACTTTTGGTGCTGATAAGTGTCCTTGACACTTGTTCTTACTCACTACTATACTTCTATTACATTGCTTCGTCCTACTACATCACTTCTAGTTCCATACACAGCTACTGTACATAGTTCAGACTTGGATGAGCTTCTCTGCGAGCTCCATTGCCTTGTGCCACTTCGGGGTAGTGTGGTGGAGGACTTCAGCTTGGTCTCTTGGGCATAGGCGAGCTTCCCTGTGTACGGGCGAGCTCCTGTATGTGCTCTCTCTCCTCTGATTGTTGGTCAACCGTTGACTCAACCCTAGGCGTCTGGGCGAGCTTCTCAGAGTTGACTTGGTCAAGGTTGGTGACGTGTCTTCTGGACATGTCTGCGACCTTCTTATCCTTGACCAATCAATCTTGTAATTACCTATTAGTAGTTCGCCTATCAACAAATATTTTTATACACTTCTTAATACTCGTGCCCAAAAGGTATGAGGGACTTATAAGGGGACGAAGGGAGTACATAGAACCATCAATAAAGAAAAATAGTACTCCCCCGTCCCACTATTAATTGCTCATTTTACCATTTTCGTCCGTCCCACTATATATTGCTCATTTGTTTTTTTGTCTTCTTAGGAAGCTACTATTCACTTCTTTATTATTGTTTTCAATACTTTTTACATTTTTCCTATTAATTTTTCACTTTTCTCCATCACATCACATGTACTATATCAATATTTTTATATCCTTATTAATATTAGTGCCCAAAAGTTGTGAGCAACTTATAAGAGACGGAGGGAGTATGTTTTATGCCATACTGTCTTGAAATTAATATAAAATGTGTCACTTATTAATTAAAAAGTTCCCACTTTCAATAAAAAGTGATAATATTTTTTTTATAGAAATAACTCTCATTTTTATTAAAAATATTGTCATATTTTATTATAATTTCATTTTCTAATTGCCGAGCTCATGTCATGAGACGGTCTCACAAATATCGATTATAGGAAGAATTACACATCCTTACACTATACATACACGTCAATGTCTGATAATGATTGAGTTTAATATTTCAATATAAAAAAGTAAAATATCACTTCAGTATTTCTTTTAGAAGAAATAAAAAAGACCAGGATTAATGAGAGAGATTTAAGTTCGACAGGGTGAGTGTCTAGATGATCTAATTAGTAGAAAGATATTGTGGATCCTGGATCTAGGGAAAGGGGCAGTGGCTACTGAAAAATTTAAAAAAGAAGTCAGGAGATGGGAGGGATACGAGAATTTGGAATGAACAGTGGATTGAAAATTTTACTCTTATGAGTAAATTTCAATGGTTATTTAATTTAAGTAGGGATAAGAATTGTATGGTTGGGGAATGTATGGAAAGGAGTTGGCTGTGGAATTGGAATTTGAGACATGATTTATTTGATCGTGAAATTCCTATTTTTACAGATTTTATTGTTTTGAATTACATGTGTAAACTGTAACACAATGTGAAGGATGGTTGGAGTTGGAAGCTGAGCTCAAATGTGTATTATAATACAGAATCTGCATATCTAATTTTGAGTGTGGAAGAGACCCTAGCCTCTCAGAACGGAGCCATTGGCAAGGAATTTATGCTTGGAAAAGGTAACTCCCCATAAGGTAGCTACACTGGCGTGGAGAGTTTTACATGATCGATTACCAACAAGGAAGAATTTGGAAAGAGGAAATATTCTTTCAACAAGTGAGATAATGCGCCCAATCTACGGACAAGAAGAAGAAGTGACTAATCACATATTTATCAAATGCATATGAGTTGTTGAAGTTTGGAGGGATTTGCTTGTCGTGGTTGGGAGCAAGGATGAAAATATCTCGATATATCCATTATATATCCAATTTTTGTGGTCACTAATATCGATATTGAGTAGAAACTATATTTCTATAACATTCATAAAAAAATAAAAAAATATCAGTAAATATCGGTCTGTTATATCAATATCGATTAATTTCTTATATAAATTGAACCTAATATCGTTAAAAATCGAAAAATGTCAATAATTTAAAAAATTGTATTTTATGCGAATTTATCATAAATATAAAATTTATTCATATTCTTTTGTTAAATTTTTGTACTAAATGTTTGTTATTAAACTTTCATAATTTTTTAAATTTACAGATATTAATATATCCATCGATATTTCTATAACTTTAGGATCTCAATATTTCCATCGATACCGATATTTTCAACCTTGGCTGAAAGTGCCTGTAAGCCAACAAATTCATGTTAAAGATCATTTCTTAATAAATTATATATCCATGAATATTGTTAATAATTAATTTTGTGCTATTTAAATTATTCATATTTAATATTGCAATATTTAAATTTAAAATATTAAATATTTAAAAAAGTATTTAAAATATCAATTATTAAATAATCAAGAGTATCAAATTCGAATAGCGATTTCATGAACTACACTTGCTCTATAAAAAAAATACCAATAAATTTGTATATATAGCTACAAAAATTTCAATAAAAATTTCTGAAGTGGGATTATCTACAAAATTTTCTTGTTGATATATTTTGTCAATGAAATTTTATTTTTAACTAATTTTATGTAGACAAATTCTTGTTGATATTATTTTTATAGAAAAAAAAATATTAATTAAAAATGAGAAGGAGGGCATAAGAAATACCCTACGTTACAAGCTCTCAATAAATATAATCAATAGTAATTTTAAATTTAAAATACTCCTCACTTAACCAATGTACATAGCACACCTAAACTAATCACTAAAACTACCATTAATTGTTAATAGTTAATTGCCTAAAAGTTTCATTTCATAGATAAATTGATTTCGTTGGTAGATTGTTTGTATGATTAAAAAATATTTTGGCAATTCATATGCGACTCCATAATCAAAGCTTTTTATTGAAAAGTTTTATATGCAAACCTAATTTCGTAGACAAAATTTTTATATGCAAACCTAATTTCGTAGAAACCTAGGGAGGATAACTAAATTTCGCCGATCTATTAAATATGCGGGAAAATGATTGTTTTAGTCATTTATCTTTCACCAATTGTATTTTTGGTCCTCTTAACTATACTTTTATAGAAATAGTCCTTTAACTTACCAAAGATTGTTCTTTTCGTCCTCTTAACTATA
>JAPKLY010002755.1:11293-22576 GCA_026898435.1 Prunella vulgaris | reverse complement strand
TGTCCTGAGTATGCTTAGTGTACTCAGTAGAAACATCAGCCAATGGTACTTCAGGATTGACTTCAGGATGAATCAGCAGGCTTCGATCTTCAGCTTCAGAACAGACAATCTTCAGCGAGACTGACTGACTCCTTCAGGATGGTTTACACTTCAGACTTCAGTAAATTGGGTCGACTCCAATATTTTTCAGTCTTCAGCATGGTCCTCCTGTACTGAATTACTAACCTAACTATCCTGAACTATTTTATCCTGAATAGCTATACTTAGGCAAATTCATCAGGGGTTTTGGGATCTAATCAAAATACTCAGATTGTCCCAACAATTTCCCCCTTTTTGATGATGCCAAAACCCTTAAGCAAATTCCTATTCATCTATACAATCAACTGACTTAGTCAGTGAAAATAACTCAGTACCACCTGACAAACTAGGTACTTAGTCTATAAGATGAAAACAAGGAATGGGTTAGTACAGTTCTTGATAAGGATTCAGAAAAGTAAATTCAGGAGTCAACAAGAAGTTGTACTCAGGAAAAATAAATAACTTCATTGATTGATAGGAAAATACAAGTATCCTGAAGCTATTACAAAATTCCTGAACAACTAGCTCCTGATCTAGTCTTCATCCTTATTCCAAGCAGTCAGTGGAATCTCGTACATTTCCAGTACTCGGTTCAGGACCTGCTTCATCCTGTTCCGATCAGCAACGGCCCCGGCAGCTCATCCTACTCTGACGACTTCTTCAGAAATTGCTTTCCGGTCCAGCTGCTTAGAATTCCTAAAGAGTGGAGGAGGGTACTTGATGAATTCCGGAGGAGCGATCTCTACACCTTCAGTGTCAGCATGTCTAATGATTTCAGCCCATAGATCAGGATGCTCCAGTGCCATCCAGTGATGGAGTATGACGTCTTTTTCTTCAGTCAGATCGTCCCATAACCCCACCACGTAGAATAGGTATGCCCACCTATTCCGGATCGGAATCCAAACCTCCAGCATCTCAATCGGAATGAAGTCTTCAACCAACTTTGATGGAGGATGACTTTGATCTGGTCTGACCACAATCTTCCTCTGAGTCTTTATCCGAGATCCAGATGATACAAATTTCTTCTTCTGGACCTGAGAAGTCAGATACTCATTGGACTCTTTTAGGCGCTGGATCTGACTGAGCATCGAAATTTCTTTCATTTTTGCTATCTTTTCAGCTTCAGTCATCACCAATTTCTTCTGAGTGGTCAGCCCATATGGCATTATTTGTTCCTCCATCTCCTTATATAACGGCTCGAGAGCCGAATCTTCAGAGGGTCTCAACTTCTTCGGATCTGAACCTTCAGCAGTTTCGATGGCGGCTACGGATCTAATCCTCTTTCTATCCGCAGCCTTCAGTTCAAGGGGAAAGTTCTTCTTCTTAGCTTTACCAGTAGTGGCAATTTGCTTCTTCCCTTCTTCTCCCTTTTTGGCATCATCGTCATTAATACGTTTGACAACCTCATCCACTGACTCCGCCAAAAGATTGAACTGACTGTCCATCTCAGTCTGCTTCACCTGCAATTGCCCAATCTGCCCTGTCATTCCTCTCAGGCCGATCCTGAGCTGATCAATGGCTGAATTGTGTGCAGCCTTCAGTCGACCCTCGAAGTTTTCCATCCTTGAGTCTAGGGCAGATGCAATTTTCTCCTTCTCCTGTGCAGAAAACTCCCTCAGCAGGTCCTCCTTCAGTTCAGCTTTTAGCTTGACCAACTTCTCATCAACCAGTTGATCAACCTTTTCAGAGAGTTGTTGATCCAGAAAATTGGCAAGCTTAGTCTCCTGCTGAGTCTGCATATCTGAAACCATCTGATTGCAGTTCTGAATAACATCCTTGGCTTGCTCTGAAATGACAGTGAGTTCTACATTGATTCCAGTCCGAGCTTCCCCAAGGAGATCAATTGCTGCATGCATATCAGTGGCCATATCATTCAGGTCACGGTCCAATCTGTTCAGTTTCTTGTTCAGCAATTCAGAATTCGAACCAACCCTACTAGCTTTTCGCTCAACGAGGATGACTCTCCTGTGCAGATTGCTAAGAGCTCGTGAGGAATTGTTAAGATAAATTTCTTCGGGTGTAGTCCATTTTCCTCTGACTCGGACCATGCCTGGTGGACCCTTTCCTGAAGCCTCCGCAATCCCGAGTCCCTGGATTGCTTCATCGGCCGGTGCACTGACTCCCTCAGTGCCACCTTGCTGATCGTCATCAGCAATTATCACCACCTCCCTTTCAGCTTCCTTCTCCTCTCCCCTCTCTTCAGCTTTCTGAGTCTCAGGCTCAGGATACGTTCTGCGGACTGTTCTGATAAAATCCACCATCTTGATCAGATGATGTAGAGAGTTTACATCAAAATGATCAAAGAGGGCGGCTTCTAGATCTGCAATGCAGTCCCATCCTCTGGACTCTCCTAGCTGGCTGAGCTCAGACCAAGTAGCATTTCTGATCATGGCAAAAGTGCGGAGTTGCACAACTGCCTCCTTCTGAGCTTCAGTGAGATCAGGGAATCTCCTCTCCACCATCTCAGCTGCCTCTCTCCTTGCAACTATCTCAAAATCTGAAAGAATGTTCACATCGGGCGTAGGGAAAGGCCATGGTGTTTCAGCCTGAATTGATTCAGCAGCCTCTTGCTCAACTCCTCCTTCCTGAGCAGGCTCTACCTGACCCAAACTCTGATAAGTTTCAGCAATGTTAAGAATCAGTTGGTTGGGATCAGGGGATGCAACCTCCGGAACAGATGTAATCGGAGAAATTTCAAGAACAGCCTGCGCCTGAGCTGGTTCCTTCTCCGGAGTTGCATGCTGAACAGCTTCAGCAGCTTGCTCTTCCATAAGCTTCTTCTCTCGCTCTGCTGACCCTGAGTAGAGAAATTTCAGCTTCTGTTGCTTGGGTCTGGAAGGCTTAGATTTATCCTCCACTGGCTTTGCTGAATCAGACTCGGAAGACTTGCCTGCCTGAGCCTGGACTTTTCCAGTCATGCTCGCCTGAGCCTTCTTCTTCTGAGTCCGAGGCCTTCTCCTTGTGCCAGCATCATCGGAATAAGCTCTGAAGAGATGGATTTTCGTTGGAATCTTGAGTGATTGGGCCTGATCCACATCACCGAGATCCAGGGTCTCCAAGAGCATTGAGATCTTGGTGCCGAAGTGCATCTTGGCCTCAAAAGTCGCCTGCCCCTCTGGCGAGTACTTGATTTTGCTGGTCTCAGCCACCAGCATTTGGAGGAAGTAACCCTCCCAGTCAAAATTGTGCAGAGAGGCGTCGGAGATAGCCATCATTGTGTACATCTTCGGTTTGGAGATTTGCTCCAATCCTCCAGCAATCCCCATCACTCCCTGACTTGTCAGGTCGAAGAAGTGACGGTTTTCAGTCCTCAAGACTGATTTATTCAGGCCAGATTTCAGGATGACATCCCCATCGCACAGGGACTGGAGGAAATCCTTCTCATTCCCAAACCCATAATCCACTGGGCTTCGTCCTGTATTGGGAAGATTAAAAACCTCCTTAATCTTCTCCCGGATGTTGAGAGTGACCCATCGCCTGATCATCTCCTCCTCACCATCCTTTCCCTTTTCACAGGTGGTCAAGGGAATACAAGTTTCCCACTCCTGGGAGTCCTTGTTTTGCGCCATCTTCAGGTAGAAGGCAGCCATAAGTCGTGGGTGGAGCCTCTGTGGCTTTGCAGTGATGAACTGCAGAAGACCTGCATTATCAAAAAGCTCTCGTACAGGCAAAATGTCTGGGTTATTGGAAGAAAAATCCCCATAGGGCTCGTAATGTATTTCGTTCCTTAAATGGAAAAGATTTCCAAAGAAGGTATCGGCAGAAGGTGAAGCCATGGAAAATTTGAAAGAGTTGAAGAAAATCGGGTTTTTAGAGAAAGTAAGTTAAGAAAATATTGGGTGCATAAAAGTTTTAACAACACGATCTTCTCTTATTTATAGAAGAAAAAATTTGGTTTTAATCGGACGGTTTAGAAAATAGTGACCTATGAGATTCAATGGACAAGATTGAGCAGTAAAAAGCATTTGCCTTTTCGGTTTTTCAAAAGTAATTGGTCAAATTTTATCGAAAACTGTTCCCGCCCACAGTGCATTAAATGCACATTAGAGCATGTCCGTATTTAATTCAAATAAATTGAATTAAATAATAACCAAATATTAAAATGAATGGCTGGGATCATTTGGCAAATTAAATTGATTTGACAATACAGCAAACAGTAAAAGGATAATGCACGCAATATCAGATGACTAGATAAAAATCAGGAAACATACCAGTTAGTCAGGTATGTATTCTGACTGATACCACTTATTGCACTATCAGGGTGACAAGCCCTGAATTCTGTGTCCTGAACCTTAGTCAGTCTATACTGATCATCCATTTTATACTGAATGTTCCTCCTACAACCATTCACATTCTCTCTGGGATTCCTTCACCCTGAGTCCACATGAGTTATTCCCCCTGACCTTGTGCATTCTTATCAGAGATTCAGACTGAATCACCTAAGCCTGGGTCAAGGAGTCCTAACTCTACTGATAACTCAACAAACCTGGTTTCAGGCAAAGCCTTAGTCAGGATGTCAGCTCTCTGTTTTTCAGTAGGGACTCTCTCCATCCTGATGTCCTTCTTCTCAACATGATCTCTGATAAAGTGATGCCTGATGTCTACATGCTTACACCTTGTGTGTAAGACTGGGTTTTGGGATATGGCAATGGCACTATTATTGTCACAATAAATTGGGACTTCAGTGACCTCTATTTGGTAGTCTCTCAGTTGTTGTTTCAGCCAAAGAATCTGAGAACAACAACTGCCTGCCGCCATATACTCAGCCTCAGTAGTAGACGTTACAACACTGGTTTGCTTTTTAGAAAACCAAGAGATCAGTTTACTCCCTAGAAACTGACATGTGCCTGTAGTTGATTTCCTATCAAGTCTACAGCCTCCATAATCAGCATCTGAATAGCCAGTCAGTTCTAGGTTGTCATCAGAGGGATACCAAAGTCCTAAGTTGACTATACCTCTCAGGTATTTCAGAATCTTTTTGGCACTCTCTAGATGACTCTTCTTTGGATCAGACTGATACCTTGCACAAACTCCAACTGCATAAGTGATGTCAGGACGACTAGCAGTCAGATATAATAAAGATCCTATCAGTGCCCTATATTCAGTCTGATTTACTGAGACTCCTTCTTTGTCAGGATCCAGCTTCTCATTTGTGTTCATGGGAATGCGTGAGACTCTGCTGGACTAAACTCCAAATTTCTGAATCAAGTCCCTCGCATACTTGGACTGACTAATGAAAATTCCGGAGTCAGTTTGCCTGACTTGGAGACCCAGAAAGAAATTCATTTCTCCCATCATTGACATCTCAAATTTCCCAGTCATCAGCTTGGAAAATTTCTCACAAAGCTTCAGATTAGGAGATCCAAATATTATGTCATCCACATAAATCTGAACCAAGAGAATGTCTTCCCCTTCGGTGATCCGGAAGAGGGTCCTGTCTACTGTTCCTTTCACGAACCCGTGGTCTATCAGGAATTGGGATAGTGTATCATACCATGCTCTCGGAGCTTGCTTCAGGCCATAAAGAGCTTTCTTCAGGTGGTATACTTTATTACCAACTTCGAATCCAGGAGGTTGCTCAACATACACCTCTTCATTCAGTACACCATTCAGAAAAGCACTCTTTACGTCCATCTGATACACTTTGAATTTCTTGAATGTTGCATGAGCCAGAAACAACCTGATTGCTTCTAATCTTGCGACTGGAGCAAAGGTCTCATCATAGTCGATACCCTCGGCTTGAGAGTAACCTTTTGCTACTAGCCTGACCTTATTTCTGACAACAACATTCTTCTCATCCCTCTTGTTCTTAAAAACCCACTTGGTGCCAATAACATGTTGACGCCTAGGTCTTTCCACTTACTCCCAAACCTGATTCCGCTCAAACTGATTGAGCTCATCCTGCATGGCTAGGATCCAGTTGGGATCAGCTAGAGCTTCTTCTATGCTTGTAGGTTCCTGATCACTCAGGAAGCAACAAAACATAGCGCTGTCACCAAAGGACAACCTCGTCCTGACCCCCTCATTGATATCCCCAATGATATCAGCCAATGAGTGATCATCTAGCCATCGTCTCCTGCTGACTGGAGCACTGGGAGCTACTGACGTTTCATTGCCTGATCCTGAAACATTAGTCTCAACAATAATAGGCAAAGAAGCGGAACGAGCAAGAACAGGAGATACTGAGTCATTTCCTGAGGGTTGACCAATATCAAAGAAATTGTTTCCCCCTACAGTGTTGGACTCAGTAACTGTCTCAGGTGCAGAAGCATCATCACCGACTGTACGTACCTCAGGTTGAGTCTGTCCTTCCGTCTGAGACTCAACATTTTCTGAGGCAGGGGCTTGCTGAGGGTTGGCCTGAAGTCCATCCTGATCTTCATCATCATCATCCCATCCCTTGGGAGCACTGACAAGTTTGATCTTGAATTCAGGATTCTTCAGACTCAGCCTTATTACCCTTTTGGTAATTCCCTCAGTATCAGGACTTGGAACCTGTTTCCTATGCACTGATGCAGTCTCATCAAACACAACATGAGGTGTTTCCTCCACACAAAGGGTCCGACAGTTATACACCCTGAAAGCTTTACTGACTGAGGAGTATCCTAAGAAAACTCCCTCATCAGATTTGCTATCAAAGGCTTTCAGCTGGTCTTTCCCATTGTTCAGGATGAAACACTTACACCCAAAAATATGGAAATAAGAGATGCGAGGTTTCCTTTTGTTCCAAGTTTCATAGGGTGTCTGAGCATGTTGTTTGTTCAGCATAGATCGGTTCTGAGTGTAGCAAGTAGTGTTGATTGCTTCAGCCCAGTACTTCTTGGGCAGTCCTGATTCAGCCAACATGGTCCTGGCAGCTTCCTTCAGGGTTCGATTCCTTCTTTCAGCTACCCCATTCTGCTGAGGGGTCCTAGCTGCAGAAGTCTCATGAGCTATACCATGGTTAGTACAAAAGTCAGTTATAATAGAGTTTATAAACTCGGTTCCTCGATCTGATTGAATCCTGACAATGCTCTGACCCTGTTCAGTACTCAATTGCTTGAGTAACTCTGGAAGCTTGACCTGTGTCTCCTTTTTGTTCAGCAAGAAAATAACCCATGTGTACCTGGAATAGTCATCAACAACAACAAGAGTATATTTCCTACCATTTATGCTGACAGGAGTTACTGGACCAAAGAGATCCATGTGCAGGAGCTAAAGCACTCTGTCAGTAGAGAAGGCTTCCTTCACCTTGAATGAGGCTTTGGTTTGCTTGCCTTCCTGACATGCTCCGCACACGTGGTCTTTGCTAAAAACTTCATTAGGCAGACCATCTACAAGAGAAAGTCTAGAGATTTTGTTAATAATCTTGAAGTTTAAGTGACTCAGACGTTTATGCCAAAGCCAACTGAGCTCAGAGGAGCTCTTAGTGACCAGACAGGTTTCAGGAGGGCTGCTCTTGAAGTCAGCAAAATATACATTGCCCCTCCTGACACCTGTAATTAGAACCTGCAGTGTAGATTTGTCCTTCACAAGACACATATTAGATGTAAATTCTACACTATATCCTCGGTTACAAAACTGACTAACCGAGAGCAAGTTATGTCTCAGTCCTTCAACATATGATACATTCATTACACGGACAGAGTTAATAACAAGGGTTCCGAATCCTCTGGTGAAACCCTTAGAGTTATCACCAAAGGTTACCTGCGGGCCTTCTTGAGCTACATAATCCTGAAGGAGATCACGAAATCCGGTCATGTGCCTGGAACATCCTGAGTCCAAGTACCAGTCCTTCATCAGATTCTCCTTCTTCTTCTTGTAGCCCGCAGCGACCTTAAAAGAATCAGGCCTCAGGTACCCATCTAGTATTGGGTCCTACTGAGTCAGCCATACCCTTCGGGATCCAGATTTGTCTAACAATTCTGACAGCATCAGAAGTGTAGACCTGTTTCCCTGAAATGTCAACATACACAGTTCTTTTCTTCCTTTGTGCCTGGGAAGTTGAGGGTGTATGGGTGTCAGCCTGAGATACAGGAGCCCTATATTGATTTCTGGGGGTGGGCCTCCTGTTCCTCCTTGGCCTGGGTGCATTGGGCTGAAGTCTGTCCTGAGCAGGAGCAGCTCGGGCCTGACCTCTTGGCACATGAGGTCTGACCTGAGTGTTATCGGAGTCAGGTCTCCGTTGCCTTTCAGAAGCCACCTGGTTTGTCCTTCTTCTTAGAGAATTGGGACGCTCCTGATGGGCTCTGTGCCCTGTCTGAGGAGTCTGAACCTCAGTAGTCCTAGGTCTTGCCTGAGGTCTCATTTGTCCTGAGTTCCTTCTGTTCTGAACATTTCTAGGCTGGGCCTGAGAAGTGCTAGGAACAAAATTCTTCCCAGTTTGAGGATTCCTAGCCTGGGCCTTGGAGTTCCCTTGGTCTGTCTTCCTAGACTCAGGATGAGAAACTTTGACCTTTTCCTTAGGTTTTTGTCTTGGTTTCTCAGTCCTTTGCCTGACAGGTTCAGCAGGCATTTTCTCCTTCCCTTTGCCTTTATTCTGATGAGCAACACTCTCGTGTCATCAGTTAGGGCAGGGACAAACCTTTTCTGAGAGTTGCTCCCTGAAGCACCTCTCTTCTTCTTGCCCTTTGGGTCTTTTGTGGCATCATAACCCAGCTTTAGCACCATCAGTCAGCTGAGAGAAATTTGTCAACTCATCAACCACTTGGCTAGACGTGTATAACTTCTTCAGCTTGACCTCAAGATGCCCATTGGTTTCTTTCAGGGCCTCAATTTCAGTGGTGTATTGAAGCACCAATTCTGAATGAGCTTTCTCTTTTGAGATCAGCTCAAGATCCCAAGCAGTTTGCTCAGCACAAAGGCGAGCTTGCCACTCAGTTTCGAGCATCATTCTTAGAGCAGTTCGCTCAATTATCAGTTGTTCCTGAGCAAGGAACAAGTCAGTATCATGAGTCTCAATCAGCGAGTTGATTACACCCTTCAGTCTTTCTACCTCCAGTGGAGCTTCATCATGCTTATTCCTAGCATGAAGTAGCTCATCCTGAAGATGTACTAATCTGAGGGCTTCCTCAGTATCTCTTACTCTGAGAAACTCAGTTAACCGATCGTGCTTCTCACTCAGTTGTGCGTTCACATCCACTGTGTGAGTATGAGTCTCCTGCAGCCTTGAGAAGTCAACCATCAATTGCTCTAGGGCGAGCTGAAGGACGAGTTCTCCTGCTGAATCTGAGCTAAACTCAGGTGCGTGATCAGGAGAAGAGGCAGAAGAACATACCTCATCATCTGCCATCAGGCAGAGGTCGTCATACTCCTCATCTGAAAAGAGTTCAGGGGACCGGCGTCCAGGGCCATCTGAATCTGAGGAATCCTCAGCAAGCAACGCTCTCCGATCTGAAGCCCTGAGCTCTCTTTTGGCTCTCCGATCTTCTCGCTCACGAGCACTGAGCTCCGGACAATCATACTGATAATGTCCGGTCTTTTTGCAGTGGTAGCACTGATCTACATCAGAAGAAGGCTTCTTGTCAGTGTACCTTTTATCAGATGATTCCCTCCTGCTCCCTGATGATCTTTCAGGTTTGGAGCTGGATCTTCTGGGCTCATCCTCTCTCCTCTTTTCATCTCTGCGTCGCTCAGGCTCATTGCGATCCCTCCTGGAATCTGAACCTCTCATTTCTTCTCTCCGGGGGCTTGATCTCCTGGGGCTGGAGTACCTGCGATCACGGGTGTCAGTATAAAATTTCTTATACCTGCCGAAATGAGAGTTCAGTTTCTCGAATCGTCGTGCCATCAGGCTGTACTCTAAGGCTAGCTCATCTTTGTTCATGTCTTTCAGAGACTTGGAGCCAGATCCAGCCTCAGGCTCAGGAGTAGCTTTAAGAGCCACGCTCTTTTCCTTTTCAGATGTCTTCAACTCACTAACTTCCTCACTGACAACACCCATCTTCTTCCTCTTATCGAGGTCAAATTCCAGAGCCTTTAACTCTGAGAATAGGTGAGAGTGAGTGATGTTTGTAAGGTCCTGAGTGTTTTTCAACAAAATTACTCCTGTGTCCCATCTTTCAGGGAGACAGTTTAGGATCTTAGAAGATACCTCCATCTTGGGAAACTCCTTCCCAAGGGTTGCTAGCTCATTCATCATCTTAATGAACCGAGCTTCCATCTGATCGATGGACTCTCCCTCTAGCATCTTGAAGGCCTCAAACTTCCTGATGGCAAGATCTCTCTTGTTCTCCTTGATCTTTTCTGATCCTTCACTCATGTCCCTCAGGGTATCCCAGATCTCCTTAGCTGTCCTCAGATGCATAAGCCTGACCGAGTTCTCATAAGAAACGGTGTGGAGTATAATGTTCTTGGCAACATTATCCAGTCCGATTTACTTAATCTGATCAGAATTAAGTGCGGACCTCTCCACTTCTTCATCTCCGGCGGCTGGAACAGGGACATTGCCAGCAACAGGCCAGGTCATCTGAAGATTCCTCATAAATCTGATCGGGCCATGCTCGATCACCTGAGGCATCTGATCATGGATAGAGTAGAGATGTGCGAGTACCCTGAATTTCCAATAGTCATAATTGTCAATAGAGAATTCAGGAAGATTGCCCTCGAGGCGTTTAGAACCGGATGCCATGATATGCAGTTTTTCAGAAACAAGATCAGTTCAGTAGACCACCAAAAGTTTCTCCTCAGAAACTGTTGGTAAACAAAGTCAGTGATCTTTTGAACCACTGCTCTAATACCACTTGTTGGTCCCGAAACGAGTTAAATCAGTGTATGGGGGGAATACACTGATGTCAGATTTTTCTGAAAGACTCAGAAAAATGCTCTAACGCACTCAGTCAGGATTCCCTGAAGTACTCAGTACGCTGAAGGTCCACAGGGGCAGCAGGGACGGTTCAGTAACGAGTCAGATAAACTGAGTGTGAGTAAAGTGCTCGGAGGCTTAGTAGAGATAACAAACCTACTGACTGCTCGGAAGCGAGTCAGTTGGACCACTATCTCAGTGAGCCAGAGTACGTGCAGAAAGTGAGCCCTTAGATTCTACTCGTTTTAGTTTCTGAAAACATTTTCTCTGAGTCGCTTAGTAAATTGGTGGTTAAGGCTGAGTGCACAGTATTTAGATTCAGGATGATTGATTCAGTCCTGAAGTTAAAACCAGTGCAGTATGTTCAGTTTAATATGATGACAGTTATGATCCTGAACAGAACAGTAAATCAGCACACAGGG
>JAPKLY010002755.1:0-11283 GCA_026898435.1 Prunella vulgaris | reverse complement strand
TGTCCTGAGTATGCTTAGTGTACTCAGTAGAAACATCAGCCAATGGTACTTCAGGATTGACTTCAGGATGAATCAGCAGGCTTCGATCTTCAGCTTCAGAACAGACAATCTTCAGCGAGACTGACTGACTCCTTCAGGATGGTTTACACTTCAGACTTCAGTAAATTGGGTCGACTCCAATATTTTTCAGTCTTCAGCATGGTCCTCCTGTACTGAATTACTAACCTAACTATCCTGAACTATTTTATCCTGAATAGCTATACTTAGGCAAATTCATCAGGGGTTTTGGGATCTAATCAAAATACTCAGATTGTCCCAACAATTTCCCCCTTTTTGATGATGCCAAAACCCTTAAGCAAATTCCTATTCATCTATACAATCAACTGACTTAGTCAGTGAAAATAACTCAGTACCACCTGACAAACTAGGTACTTAGTCTATAAGATGAAAACAAGGAATGGGTTAGTACAGTTCTTGATAAGGATTCAGAAAAGTAAATTCAGGAGTCAACAAGAAGTTGTACTCAGGAAAAATAAATAACTTCATTGATTGATAGGAAAATACAAGTATCCTGAAGCTATTACAAAATTCCTGAACAACTAGCTCCTGATCTAGTCTTCATCCTTATTCCAAGCAGTCAGTGGAATCTCGTACATTTCCAGTACTCGGTTCAGGACCTGCTTCATCCTGTTCCGATCAGCAACGGCCCCGGCAGCTCATCCTACTCTGACGACTTCTTCAGAAATTGCTTTCCGGTCCAGCTGCTTAGAATTCCTAAAGAGTGGAGGAGGGTACTTGATGAATTCCGGAGGAGCGATCTCTACACCTTCAGTGTCAGCATGTCTAATGATTTCAGCCCATAGATCAGGATGCTCCAGTGCCATCCAGTGATGGAGTATGACGTCTTTTTCTTCAGTCAGATCGTCCCATAACCCCACCACGTAGAATAGGTATGCCCACCTATTCCGGATCGGAATCCAAACCTCCAGCATCTCAATCGGAATGAAGTCTTCAACCAACTTTGATGGAGGATGACTTTGATCTGGTCTGACCACAATCTTCCTCTGAGTCTTTATCCGAGATCCAGATGATACAAATTTCTTCTTCTGGACCTGAGAAGTCAGATACTCATTGGACTCTTTTAGGCGCTGGATCTGACTGAGCATCGAAATTTCTTTCATTTTTGCTATCTTTTCAGCTTCAGTCATCACCAATTTCTTCTGAGTGGTCAGCCCATATGGCATTATTTGTTCCTCCATCTCCTTATATAACGGCTCGAGAGCCGAATCTTCAGAGGGTCTCAACTTCTTCGGATCTGAACCTTCAGCAGTTTCGATGGCGGCTACGGATCTAATCCTCTTTCTATCCGCAGCCTTCAGTTCAAGGGGAAAGTTCTTCTTCTTAGCTTTACCAGTAGTGGCAATTTGCTTCTTCCCTTCTTCTCCCTTTTTGGCATCATCGTCATTAATACGTTTGACAACCTCATCCACTGACTCCGCCAAAAGATTGAACTGACTGTCCATCTCAGTCTGCTTCACCTGCAATTGCCCAATCTGCCCTGTCATTCCTCTCAGGCCGATCCTGAGCTGATCAATGGCTGAATTGTGTGCAGCCTTCAGTCGACCCTCGAAGTTTTCCATCCTTGAGTCTAGGGCAGATGCAATTTTCTCCTTCTCCTGTGCAGAAAACTCCCTCAGCAGGTCCTCCTTCAGTTCAGCTTTTAGCTTGACCAACTTCTCATCAACCAGTTGATCAACCTTTTCAGAGAGTTGTTGATCCAGAAAATTGGCAAGCTTAGTCTCCTGCTGAGTCTGCATATCTGAAACCATCTGATTGCAGTTCTGAATAACATCCTTGGCTTGCTCTGAAATGACAGTGAGTTCTACATTGATTCCAGTCCGAGCTTCCCCAAGGAGATCAATTGCTGCATGCATATCAGTGGCCATATCATTCAGGTCACGGTCCAATCTGTTCAGTTTCTTGTTCAGCAATTCAGAATTCGAACCAACCCTACTAGCTTTTCGCTCAACGAGGATGACTCTCCTGTGCAGATTGCTAAGAGCTCGTGAGGAATTGTTAAGATAAATTTCTTCGGGTGTAGTCCATTTTCCTCTGACTCGGACCATGCCTGGTGGACCCTTTCCTGAAGCCTCCGCAATCCCGAGTCCCTGGATTGCTTCATCGGCCGGTGCACTGACTCCCTCAGTGCCACCTTGCTGATCGTCATCAGCAATTATCACCACCTCCCTTTCAGCTTCCTTCTCCTCTCCCCTCTCTTCAGCTTTCTGAGTCTCAGGCTCAGGATACGTTCTGCGGACTGTTCTGATAAAATCCACCATCTTGATCAGATGATGTAGAGAGTTTACATCAAAATGATCAAAGAGGGCGGCTTCTAGATCTGCAATGCAGTCCCATCCTCTGGACTCTCCTAGCTGGCTGAGCTCAGACCAAGTAGCATTTCTGATCATGGCAAAAGTGCGGAGTTGCACAACTGCCTCCTTCTGAGCTTCAGTGAGATCAGGGAATCTCCTCTCCACCATCTCAGCTGCCTCTCTCCTTGCAACTATCTCAAAATCTGAAAGAATGTTCACATCGGGCGTAGGGAAAGGCCATGGTGTTTCAGCCTGAATTGATTCAGCAGCCTCTTGCTCAACTCCTCCTTCCTGAGCAGGCTCTACCTGACCCAAACTCTGATAAGTTTCAGCAATGTTAAGAATCAGTTGGTTGGGATCAGGGGATGCAACCTCCGGAACAGATGTAATCGGAGAAATTTCAAGAACAGCCTGCGCCTGAGCTGGTTCCTTCTCCGGAGTTGCATGCTGAACAGCTTCAGCAGCTTGCTCTTCCATAAGCTTCTTCTCTCGCTCTGCTGACCCTGAGTAGAGAAATTTCAGCTTCTGTTGCTTGGGTCTGGAAGGCTTAGATTTATCCTCCACTGGCTTTGCTGAATCAGACTCGGAAGACTTGCCTGCCTGAGCCTGGACTTTTCCAGTCATGCTCGCCTGAGCCTTCTTCTTCTGAGTCCGAGGCCTTCTCCTTGTGCCAGCATCATCGGAATAAGCTCTGAAGAGATGGATTTTCGTTGGAATCTTGAGTGATTGGGCCTGATCCACATCACCGAGATCCAGGGTCTCCAAGAGCATTGAGATCTTGGTGCCGAAGTGCATCTTGGCCTCAAAAGTCGCCTGCCCCTCTGGCGAGTACTTGATTTTGCTGGTCTCAGCCACCAGCATTTGGAGGAAGTAACCCTCCCAGTCAAAATTGTGCAGAGAGGCGTCGGAGATAGCCATCATTGTGTACATCTTCGGTTTGGAGATTTGCTCCAATCCTCCAGCAATCCCCATCACTCCCTGACTTGTCAGGTCGAAGAAGTGACGGTTTTCAGTCCTCAAGACTGATTTATTCAGGCCAGATTTCAGGATGACATCCCCATCGCACAGGGACTGGAGGAAATCCTTCTCATTCCCAAACCCATAATCCACTGGGCTTCGTCCTGTATTGGGAAGATTAAAAACCTCCTTAATCTTCTCCCGGATGTTGAGAGTGACCCATCGCCTGATCATCTCCTCCTCACCATCCTTTCCCTTTTCACAGGTGGTCAAGGGAATACAAGTTTCCCACTCCTGGGAGTCCTTGTTTTGCGCCATCTTCAGGTAGAAGGCAGCCATAAGTCGTGGGTGGAGCCTCTGTGGCTTTGCAGTGATGAACTGCAGAAGACCTGCATTATCAAAAAGCTCTCGTACAGGCAAAATGTCTGGGTTATTGGAAGAAAAATCCCCATAGGGCTCGTAATGTATTTCGTTCCTTAAATGGAAAAGATTTCCAAAGAAGGTATCGGCAGAAGGTGAAGCCATGGAAAATTTGAAAGAGTTGAAGAAAATCGGGTTTTTAGAGAAAGTAAGTTAAGAAAATATTGGGTGCATAAAAGTTTTAACAACACGATCTTCTCTTATTTATAGAAGAAAAAATTTGGTTTTAATCGGACGGTTTAGAAAATAGTGACCTATGAGATTCAATGGACAAGATTGAGCAGTAAAAAGCATTTGCCTTTTCGGTTTTTCAAAAGTAATTGGTCAAATTTTATCGAAAACTGTTCCCGCCCACAGTGCATTAAATGCACATTAGAGCATGTCCGTATTTAATTCAAATAAATTGAATTAAATAATAACCAAATATTAAAATGAATGGCTGGGATCATTTGGCAAATTAAATTGATTTGACAATACAGCAAACAGTAAAAGGATAATGCACGCAATATCAGATGACTAGATAAAAATCAGGAAACATACCAGTTAGTCAGGTATGTATTCTGACTGATACCACTTATTGCACTATCAGGGTGACAAGCCCTGAATTCTGTGTCCTGAACCTTAGTCAGTCTATACTGATCATCCATTTTATACTGAATGTTCCTCCTACAACCATTCACATTCTCTCTGGGATTCCTTCACCCTGAGTCCACATGAGTTATTCCCCCTGACCTTGTGCATTCTTATCAGAGATTCAGACTGAATCACCTAAGCCTGGGTCAAGGAGTCCTAACTCTACTGATAACTCAACAAACCTGGTTTCAGGCAAAGCCTTAGTCAGGATGTCAGCTCTCTGTTTTTCAGTAGGGACTCTCTCCATCCTGATGTCCTTCTTCTCAACATGATCTCTGATAAAGTGATGCCTGATGTCTACATGCTTACACCTTGTGTGTAAGACTGGGTTTTGGGATATGGCAATGGCACTATTATTGTCACAATAAATTGGGACTTCAGTGACCTCTATTTGGTAGTCTCTCAGTTGTTGTTTCAGCCAAAGAATCTGAGAACAACAACTGCCTGCCGCCATATACTCAGCCTCAGTAGTAGACGTTACAACACTGGTTTGCTTTTTAGAAAACCAAGAGATCAGTTTACTCCCTAGAAACTGACATGTGCCTGTAGTTGATTTCCTATCAAGTCTACAGCCTCCATAATCAGCATCTGAATAGCCAGTCAGTTCTAGGTTGTCATCAGAGGGATACCAAAGTCCTAAGTTGACTATACCTCTCAGGTATTTCAGAATCTTTTTGGCACTCTCTAGATGACTCTTCTTTGGATCAGACTGATACCTTGCACAAACTCCAACTGCATAAGTGATGTCAGGACGACTAGCAGTCAGATATAATAAAGATCCTATCAGTGCCCTATATTCAGTCTGATTTACTGAGACTCCTTCTTTGTCAGGATCCAGCTTCTCATTTGTGTTCATGGGAATGCGTGAGACTCTGCTGGACTAAACTCCAAATTTCTGAATCAAGTCCCTCGCATACTTGGACTGACTAATGAAAATTCCGGAGTCAGTTTGCCTGACTTGGAGACCCAGAAAGAAATTCATTTCTCCCATCATTGACATCTCAAATTTCCCAGTCATCAGCTTGGAAAATTTCTCACAAAGCTTCAGATTAGGAGATCCAAATATTATGTCATCCACATAAATCTGAACCAAGAGAATGTCTTCCCCTTCGGTGATCCGGAAGAGGGTCCTGTCTACTGTTCCTTTCACGAACCCGTGGTCTATCAGGAATTGGGATAGTGTATCATACCATGCTCTCGGAGCTTGCTTCAGGCCATAAAGAGCTTTCTTCAGGTGGTATACTTTATTACCAACTTCGAATCCAGGAGGTTGCTCAACATACACCTCTTCATTCAGTACACCATTCAGAAAAGCACTCTTTACGTCCATCTGATACACTTTGAATTTCTTGAATGTTGCATGAGCCAGAAACAACCTGATTGCTTCTAATCTTGCGACTGGAGCAAAGGTCTCATCATAGTCGATACCCTCGGCTTGAGAGTAACCTTTTGCTACTAGCCTGACCTTATTTCTGACAACAACATTCTTCTCATCCCTCTTGTTCTTAAAAACCCACTTGGTGCCAATAACATGTTGACGCCTAGGTCTTTCCACTTACTCCCAAACCTGATTCCGCTCAAACTGATTGAGCTCATCCTGCATGGCTAGGATCCAGTTGGGATCAGCTAGAGCTTCTTCTATGCTTGTAGGTTCCTGATCACTCAGGAAGCAACAAAACATAGCGCTGTCACCAAAGGACAACCTCGTCCTGACCCCCTCATTGATATCCCCAATGATATCAGCCAATGAGTGATCATCTAGCCATCGTCTCCTGCTGACTGGAGCACTGGGAGCTACTGACGTTTCATTGCCTGATCCTGAAACATTAGTCTCAACAATAATAGGCAAAGAAGCGGAACGAGCAAGAACAGGAGATACTGAGTCATTTCCTGAGGGTTGACCAATATCAAAGAAATTGTTTCCCCCTACAGTGTTGGACTCAGTAACTGTCTCAGGTGCAGAAGCATCATCACCGACTGTACGTACCTCAGGTTGAGTCTGTCCTTCCGTCTGAGACTCAACATTTTCTGAGGCAGGGGCTTGCTGAGGGTTGGCCTGAAGTCCATCCTGATCTTCATCATCATCATCCCATCCCTTGGGAGCACTGACAAGTTTGATCTTGAATTCAGGATTCTTCAGACTCAGCCTTATTACCCTTTTGGTAATTCCCTCAGTATCAGGACTTGGAACCTGTTTCCTATGCACTGATGCAGTCTCATCAAACACAACATGAGGTGTTTCCTCCACACAAAGGGTCCGACAGTTATACACCCTGAAAGCTTTACTGACTGAGGAGTATCCTAAGAAAACTCCCTCATCAGATTTGCTATCAAAGGCTTTCAGCTGGTCTTTCCCATTGTTCAGGATGAAACACTTACACCCAAAAATATGGAAATAAGAGATGCGAGGTTTCCTTTTGTTCCAAGTTTCATAGGGTGTCTGAGCATGTTGTTTGTTCAGCATAGATCGGTTCTGAGTGTAGCAAGTAGTGTTGATTGCTTCAGCCCAGTACTTCTTGGGCAGTCCTGATTCAGCCAACATGGTCCTGGCAGCTTCCTTCAGGGTTCGATTCCTTCTTTCAGCTACCCCATTCTGCTGAGGGGTCCTAGCTGCAGAAGTCTCATGAGCTATACCATGGTTAGTACAAAAGTCAGTTATAATAGAGTTTATAAACTCGGTTCCTCGATCTG
This sequence comes from Prunella vulgaris, assembly GCA_026898435.1. Lineage (NCBI taxonomy): Eukaryota > Viridiplantae > Streptophyta > Magnoliopsida > Lamiales > Lamiaceae > Prunella > Prunella vulgaris. The sequence goes on along the minus strand of JAPKLY010002755.1, from coordinate 4,210 downwards.
ATTGAATCCTGACAATGCTCTGACCCTGTTCAGTACTCAATTGCTTGAGTAACTCTGGAAGCTTGACCTGTGTCTCCTTTTTGTTCAGCAAGAAAATAACCCATGTGTACCTGGAATAGTCATCAACAACAACAAGAGTATATTTCCTACCATTTATGCTGACAGGAGTTACTGGACCAAAGAGATCCATGTGCAGGAGCTAAAGCACTCTGTCAGTAGAGAAGGCTTCCTTCACCTTGAATGAGGCTTTGGTTTGCTTGCCTTCCTGACATGCTCCGCACACGTGGTCTTTGCTAAAAACTTCATTAGGCAGACCATCTACAAGAGAAAGTCTAGAGATTTTGTTAATAATCTTGAAGTTTAAGTGACTCAGACGTTTATGCCAAAGCCAACTGAGCTCAGAGGAGCTCTTAGTGACCAGACAGGTTTCAGGAGGGCTGCTCTTGAAGTCAGCAAAATATACATTGCCCCTCCTGACACCTGTAATTAGAACCTGCAGTGTAGATTTGTCCTTCACAAGACACATATTAGATGTAAATTCTACACTATATCCTCGGTTACAAAACTGACTAACCGAGAGCAAGTTATGTCTCAGTCCTTCAACATATGATACATTCATTACACGGACAGAGTTAATAACAAGGGTTCCGAATCCTCTGGTGAAACCCTTAGAGTTATCACCAAAGGTTACCTGCGGGCCTTCTTGAGCTACATAATCCTGAAGGAGATCACGAAATCCGGTCATGTGCCTGGAACATCCTGAGTCCAAGTACCAGTCCTTCATCAGATTCTCCTTCTTCTTCTTGTAGCCCGCAGCGACCTTAAAAGAATCAGGCCTCAGGTACCCATCTAGTATTGGGTCCTACTGAGTCAGCCATACCCTTCGGGATCCAGATTTGTCTAACAATTCTGACAGCATCAGAAGTGTAGACCTGTTTCCCTGAAATGTCAACATACACAGTTCTTTTCTTCCTTTGTGCCTGGGAAGTTGAGGGTGTATGGGTGTCAGCCTGAGATACAGGAGCCCTATATTGATTTCTGGGGGTGGGCCTCCTGTTCCTCCTTGGCCTGGGTGCATTGGGCTGAAGTCTGTCCTGAGCAGGAGCAGCTCGGGCCTGACCTCTTGGCACATGAGGTCTGACCTGAGTGTTATCGGAGTCAGGTCTCCGTTGCCTTTCAGAAGCCACCTGGTTTGTCCTTCTTCTTAGAGAATTGGGACGCTCCTGATGGGCTCTGTGCCCTGTCTGAGGAGTCTGAACCTCAGTAGTCCTAGGTCTTGCCTGAGGTCTCATTTGTCCTGAGTTCCTTCTGTTCTGAACATTTCTAGGCTGGGCCTGAGAAGTGCTAGGAACAAAATTCTTCCCAGTTTGAGGATTCCTAGCCTGGGCCTTGGAGTTCCCTTGGTCTGTCTTCCTAGACTCAGGATGAGAAACTTTGACCTTTTCCTTAGGTTTTTGTCTTGGTTTCTCAGTCCTTTGCCTGACAGGTTCAGCAGGCATTTTCTCCTTCCCTTTGCCTTTATTCTGATGAGCAACACTCTCGTGTCATCAGTTAGGGCAGGGACAAACCTTTTCTGAGAGTTGCTCCCTGAAGCACCTCTCTTCTTCTTGCCCTTTGGGTCTTTTGTGGCATCATAACCCAGCTTTAGCACCATCAGTCAGCTGAGAGAAATTTGTCAACTCATCAACCACTTGGCTAGACGTGTATAACTTCTTCAGCTTGACCTCAAGATGCCCATTGGTTTCTTTCAGGGCCTCAATTTCAGTGGTGTATTGAAGCACCAATTCTGAATGAGCTTTCTCTTTTGAGATCAGCTCAAGATCCCAAGCAGTTTGCTCAGCACAAAGGCGAGCTTGCCACTCAGTTTCGAGCATCATTCTTAGAGCAGTTCGCTCAATTATCAGTTGTTCCTGAGCAAGGAACAAGTCAGTATCATGAGTCTCAATCAGCGAGTTGATTACACCCTTCAGTCTTTCTACCTCCAGTGGAGCTTCATCATGCTTATTCCTAGCATGAAGTAGCTCATCCTGAAGATGTACTAATCTGAGGGCTTCCTCAGTATCTCTTACTCTGAGAAACTCAGTTAACCGATCGTGCTTCTCACTCAGTTGTGCGTTCACATCCACTGTGTGAGTATGAGTCTCCTGCAGCCTTGAGAAGTCAACCATCAATTGCTCTAGGGCGAGCTGAAGGACGAGTTCTCCTGCTGAATCTGAGCTAAACTCAGGTGCGTGATCAGGAGAAGAGGCAGAAGAACATACCTCATCATCTGCCATCAGGCAGAGGTCGTCATACTCCTCATCTGAAAAGAGTTCAGGGGACCGGCGTCCAGGGCCATCTGAATCTGAGGAATCCTCAGCAAGCAACGCTCTCCGATCTGAAGCCCTGAGCTCTCTTTTGGCTCTCCGATCTTCTCGCTCACGAGCACTGAGCTCCGGACAATCATACTGATAATGTCCGGTCTTTTTGCAGTGGTAGCACTGATCTACATCAGAAGAAGGCTTCTTGTCAGTGTACCTTTTATCAGATGATTCCCTCCTGCTCCCTGATGATCTTTCAGGTTTGGAGCTGGATCTTCTGGGCTCATCCTCTCTCCTCTTTTCATCTCTGCGTCGCTCAGGCTCATTGCGATCCCTCCTGGAATCTGAACCTCTCATTTCTTCTCTCCGGGGGCTTGATCTCCTGGGGCTGGAGTACCTGCGATCACGGGTGTCAGTATAAAATTTCTTATACCTGCCGAAATGAGAGTTCAGTTTCTCGAATCGTCGTGCCATCAGGCTGTACTCTAAGGCTAGCTCATCTTTGTTCATGTCTTTCAGAGACTTGGAGCCAGATCCAGCCTCAGGCTCAGGAGTAGCTTTAAGAGCCACGCTCTTTTCCTTTTCAGATGTCTTCAACTCACTAACTTCCTCACTGACAACACCCATCTTCTTCCTCTTATCGAGGTCAAATTCCAGAGCCTTTAACTCTGAGAATAGGTGAGAGTGAGTGATGTTTGTAAGGTCCTGAGTGTTTTTCAACAAAATTACTCCTGTGTCCCATCTTTCAGGGAGACAGTTTAGGATCTTAGAAGATACCTCCATCTTGGGAAACTCCTTCCCAAGGGTTGCTAGCTCATTCATCATCTTAATGAACCGAGCTTCCATCTGATCGATGGACTCTCCCTCTAGCATCTTGAAGGCCTCAAACTTCCTGATGGCAAGATCTCTCTTGTTCTCCTTGATCTTTTCTGATCCTTCACTCATGTCCCTCAGGGTATCCCAGATCTCCTTAGCTGTCCTCAGATGCATAAGCCTGACCGAGTTCTCATAAGAAACGGTGTGGAGTATAATGTTCTTGGCAACATTATCCAGTCCGATTTACTTAATCTGATCAGAATTAAGTGCGGACCTCTCCACTTCTTCATCTCCGGCGGCTGGAACAGGGACATTGCCAGCAACAGGCCAGGTCATCTGAAGATTCCTCATAAATCTGATCGGGCCATGCTCGATCACCTGAGGCATCTGATCATGGATAGAGTAGAGATGTGCGAGTACCCTGAATTTCCAATAGTCATAATTGTCAATAGAGAATTCAGGAAGATTGCCCTCGAGGCGTTTAGAACCGGATGCCATGATATGCAGTTTTTCAGAAACAAGATCAGTTCAGTAGACCACCAAAAGTTTCTCCTCAGAAACTGTTGGTAAACAAAGTCAGTGATCTTTTGAACCACTGCTCTAATACCACTTGTTGGTCCCGAAACGAGTTAAATCAGTGTATGGGGGGAATACACTGATGTCAGATTTTTCTGAAAGACTCAGAAAAATGCTCTAACGCACTCAGTCAGGATTCCCTGAAGTACTCAGTACGCTGAAGGTCCACAGGGGCAGCAGGGACGGTTCAGTAACGAGTCAGATAAACTGAGTGTGAGTAAAGTGCTCGGAGGCTTAGTAGAGATAACAAACCTACTGACTGCTCGGAAGCGAGTCAGTTGGACCACTATCTCAGTGAGCCAGAGTACGTGCAGAAAGTGAGCCCTTAGATTCTACTCGTTTTAGTTTCTGAAAACATTTTCTCTGAGTCGCTTAGTAAATTGGTGGTTAAGGCTGAGTGCACAGTATTTAGATTCAGGATGATTGATTCAGTCCTGAAGTTAAAACCAGTGCAGTATGTTCAGTTTAATATGATGACAGTTATGATCCTGAACAGAACAGTAAATCAGCACACAGGG